>JACBWW010000031.1:3299260-3569944 GCA_020086605.1 Lanius collurio | reverse complement strand
TCTGTCACTCCTGTCCTCGTTATTGTTCATTAATGCTGTCAAAAAACTCTGTACAGGGATGCTACTCTGCTGCCTGGGGATGACGCACACATCTGCTGCTAATAGGTGTGAGAGAATTAGTGCCCATCCTCCCCTGCCTGGCTCTTCCCTCACTTTCACCCGGCCCCATTGTGGATGGGGAAGCTCTTGCCCGACTGCCTGTGCTTCCTGGGTGCAGGGGAATGGGGTTGCATCTACAGGAGAATGAGGCACCATTAGTTTGAAAGGATTCCCCCCACGCCCCAGAGTACTGATGTGCCAAAAAAGGCTTAGTTGAAGTGTATTTCGTTATTGCAGCACAAATCTGGGGAAGAGGGGGTGAGAAATCCCGTAGAGCACAGGAGGACACTGCTGCTATCTGCATCCAAAGGAAAAGCAGCTGCCTCACTGCTTCTTGCTAGATCCTTTCGGTGGAGCCAGAGCCGATTTCAAGCCATCCACTTGCAGTCGTGTCGCTAGAGGGAAGGTCAGGCATTTATCCACAATTCGGTTGTGGTTGTTGCACCGAAGGTTTATATTCACTCAGTGCCACTGCAGCATCCTGTGCAGACATTTATTTTGGCGAAAGGAAGCCTGGTTCTCGTTTGGATGCAGTTGCTGAGGCCTGACCCACATAGGCACTGCACGCTGGCGGAGCCACTGTGGCCATACAGGTTGTCTGTGGGTGGGTTCACTTCCACACAGGGGGACCCAGATGCTTCCATCCCACAAGATGTTGAAGTTAGATGAGCACTGTCCTTGCATGGGGGGGGGGAGGGTAATTGCAGAGCTCAGTCACTGTCATGAGATGTGGTGTCCCCCAAAGCTGCCTGTTTGCAGTTGCTGTAGACTGTCCTGTAAGAACTTTTTTTCTTTGCAGGACATTTTTTTCCTTTTCTGTTAGGCCAGTAAAATAGCCCAGACCTCCCTTGTTGTTCTACCTTGTCTCCTGTCACAGCAAAGAACAGATTGACATCACTTGTTCTGGAGCTCAGATGTTTTCATGGGGTTTGGTGTGGCAGATGATGATATATATTAATCACTAACATAACACAGTATGTTAGCACAAACAAATGAACACAAACAACAAACCGCAGGACTCAGCATGCTAATGGGAGGCTGCACAATCCACAGGAGATCCCACTGGGATAAATCCTCCCCCTGCGTTGCTGGGTGTTACATTGGACATGTTGCAAACTTAACCCAAAGGCCATAAAGAATGGATGCTTCAGCCAAAGTCAGCTGCTTCTTCAAATCCAATCCAGCATAAAAACTGGCTACATCATGGAGATTTTTCTCTTTGCGTGAGTGCTGGAGCTGAACCCTCTGGATAGCGTCCAGCTGAGAGGCAGCAGGCTCTGCACTGCCACTGAGGGCAGATCACACATGTTAAAGTCATACAGCAGAGTGCAGTCCCTGAGAGCAGAGACCAGACCTGAAGATAAGCCCAGAACCCTTTCTGGAGTCTACGTTTGTCTGCAAAAAAGCAGAGATGCCTCTGCCAGCCTTGTCCTTTCTCCTTTCCATCCACTTTGCCCACTTGTGGGTGTGCCTGTTCCTAAAGGATTTTGTGACCTGACCCATGGCTCTCAGCTCTACTTTCTACTTTCTCATGCCCTGTGGGAGACCTTGTCCCTTTGGGGGTGCTGTGGTGGGGCAGGTGAGGCAGGAACCCTTCTGCCCACCTGCAAAGCCACAACAATATTACTGACAGGACATCCCTCTCCCCAGGCAGAAGGATTTTGAGGATTCCAGACCACTGCTCTGACTCCTGCTTCCACCACCCCATCACCCAGGCAGACTCCCTGCTGAGGGTGCTGAGGACAGGCAGATGGTCTCTGCTGGAGCCCAAGGCTGCTGCAGCAGACAGGCACTGCAGTCAGAGCCTGCGAGGCACAGAGACCAGCTGGACAGGTGACCAGCCTGCCTGAAGAAATGAAGTGCCCTGCACCCTATGTGCTCCTGCCTGCAGAGTCCTGGCCAGAGACATGGCACCCCTTAACAGGCATCTCTGGAAAGGAAGGGGCAGGGACTTCAGCAGCCCTTAAGGAAAACCCTTACAATATGCTTTGTAATCCTTGCACAAGCCCTTCGAAGGGCAATGATGTGTTACTAAATAAGCATGGTGAAGCTGAGCAGAGCAAGCCTCAGAGCTCCCAATCCTGCCTCTGTGATGCCTCAAACAAGTTCAGCATGGAGTACCCAGGACTGCTTGGCACATCTAAATCCCTTTTTGCTGTTTCCATCTCAGTGTCCTTCTGTGCAAACAGTGATGATGTCTAGTCACCTCTGGAGAGCTGTTTGGCATTGAAAAGGATCCAGGATAATCTTGGCTTAGGTTTTGTATAATTTATTTATTGTATTTTTAGGTTTTGTTGTACAAAACAACACTGCATCATTTCTAGCTCTTCTCTGATGACATCTTAAGTCATTTCTTGTTCTTCCTACTCATTAATTCCATTTCCCCTTTTTCAGTTGAAACACCAGCCTGGAACCATTCAGGAATCCACACTGATGAGGATTTTCTACATTTCTTGTGATTTTATCATATAATATTTTTAATGTAAAAGACTGTTCAAATCTAATCAGTTCTCACACAAGTGGCTGCTGCATAAGGAACATCCTCATTCTTGTCCTACTGGGCTCAGAGACAGAGTTTGGAAAACACATTTGAAGGTGCACAGTCAGGCTCCCCAGAGGTGAGAACAGCAGCACAGCTGTTTCCTTCCTCATGGTTTTGCTGGGGAAAACCTGGCCCTGGTGAAGCCAGTAGTGGGATTCCTGTGACTTGAGAAAGGCACATGTGTAAGGGGACCCATAAGACACCCAGGGCCTGAGCTGCGCTGGGAGCTGTGCTGGCAACTGTCCCTGTGGGGCCGCTGGCCCTGGAGGCGAGGGCTTTCCACCTCCCCCATGCACAGCTTGCTGCAGTCCACAGGCACTTCCCGTGGGCCAAGGCCTGGGAAACACCACCATCCCTGCAAATAGCACGAAGCGACTGGCACTGAGGGGTGGTTCAGTTTCAGGAACTGCCAATGCTCACGCCTTCCTCTGCGGAATTAGCACAAGGACAGATTAAAGAAAGCCAATTTCCTTTCTCATCAAATCAATTCCTTCTGGGGCAAACAAAGCCACAAGCACAGTGCTCTTGTCCTCCCGTGATCTTGTGGTTTGCTCTGGTTGGAAGAGGCAGCTTTGGAAAACCCGAGCCCATTTCCTGCTCTGCGTGCTGCAGTGTATATCCTCGCCTCAGCCCTGGAAATGCTTTGATGGATATTATTAGGCCCGGAAAGCATTTGGAGCTCCTTTCTTCCGTACGAGCTGAACAAACTGCTACGGGATGAAAGAGGGGCAAATTGGAAGGGTCTGTGGATACTGCAGGCAGGCTGCCTCGCTAAGGGAGCCCATGTTGTGCTGCTGTCTGCGACAGGGACAAAGCAGCCTTGGGGCCAGGTTTTCTGCCAGCCCCTGGGGAGGGGGCACATCTCTCATACTCTCCTGCCAAAAGGCAGAGCTGTAGTGGGGCACTACCAAACTGATGCCAGTAAAGCCTGACCCCTCCTAACGGCATCCAGCCCCACCCAAGACTTTGGCCTCTTCTTAAATCCATATACCAGGCCCAACAAATCCCGTGCCCTACCCCAACATGCCCTCATCAAACCCTTCAAGAGAGGGGAAAGAGCCTTTTTCCCTTCTCACAATGACTATTGCCCACCCCAGGACAGACTTGCTCATTCTTGCTCAGCCTTCCAGACATTGGGAACAGGAGTCTCTCACTGCTTTGAAAGGGAAAGTGCATTAAAAGCAAAGCCAAGCCAAACCTTTACTTTCCGAGGGACTGGAGCTCTGAGTGGTGTTTTGCCACTAACACAGTCAAGAAATGACAGTGCGGAAATCTTGGGGAGTGAACAGCACTTGTGGTTATTGGTGAAATCCCATATTAGTAGAAAGGTCTGGTAAATGGAAGCAGGAGTCGCTCTGACTACAGCATCTGTTGGATGTGGAGAGTGGTTATGACTCTCTCCAAATACAATGCACATGTACTGGGGAAAACGACTGCTACAATAACAGGAATAAATCTTAATAGAGACTTGGGTGATAACAGACACCATAGGGGAGTTATCAAAATGAAAAACATATGGCAGCATCTCTGCCAGACCTGCATGGAAACCCCTTGAAAGCACTAGCAGAGCTTGTACCTGAAAATGAAAAAAGAGCAGAAGACCCAGTGACAGGGGAACAACACTGAGGGAACCACATAAATTCTGTACTTGTGCCCTCCTCAGAAGAGCAATGGAAGTTTGGTGTCAGTGTCCTGCAGCCTGTCTCCTTGCTGGACAAGTCCAGGTCTAAAATCAGCCTGGTCTGACAAATTCTTTCCCACTTCTCTCAGGTTTGGCAAGGCAAAAGGCTGTAAGTCAGGCTGGACAGAGGCCATTTTTGATTGTGTTCAAACAAGACCTTGACCCGGACTGCTTATTAGCGTCAGATCCCATTTTCTCTGCCTTTTGGCAGCGTGTAAGGGCAAGGATGGCAGAGAAGGAATAGTGGAGGAGAAAAACTCAGGGCCCTGGAAAGTTCAGGCACAGCCCTGGCTGCAAGGGCAGGATGGATTTGTTTTCCTGCAGTTATAGGAGCTACAAACTGAGCCCAGACTTCATGGTATGGCAAAGAACAAGCAAACGGGAAGTTTGGCTGGAACTGACAGTTTCTTGGCAGGAAGCAGCAAGAGACAGGACAGAGCAATGTTAAATGAAATTGCACCTTCTCCCAAGCACTTCAGTGTTTTCAGCAGAGGTGAAACCACAGATTAGCCAGAGTGCAGAAACCCAGCTTTGCTTTGCTCTCCTCAGGAGCAGCCTGGCAGGTAATGGCTAAACATAAGCACAGCAGATACAGACCAGGTGGATGTGAGATGTGGGTATTGTCTGTCTCTTAGGTCTTCAAGAAGGGAGCAAGAGGCATCCCCATGATCCCTTAGAGCAAGGGGAGTTGTCCAGCTTCTGCTGACCCCATACTTTGGGGTCAGGAGTAAGATATGTGGACTGGGTACCAGCCACTGCTCCTTGATTTTGTGAAAAGGTTGGTCCCAAACCAAACCCTGGCTGCACTGACTCCTGCGGCCATATAGTGCTAAGACAGAATCCAGGGGCAGAGGGAAAGCCTGGAGCAGGGACCATCACCTCCTCTTCGGTCTCGGAGGTGACTGTGTAGGCTACCATCATCCAATCCAGTGCCAACTTGACAACTGGGGATTAAATAGTGGAAAATTCAAAAGACAGCTGAGGATGGGGCTTATATTAGTCAAGATGCTTGGCACGCTAGCTTTAGATCACCAGCAGTAAACAGAGATATTGTTATGGTAATGGAAACAAGACAGGGCAGGAGGACCACAGAGCAGACCCTAAGTACTAAAGGCCTCTAAGCTGTCAGGGACTTTGCCCCTGGCTGTCATTATTTTAACTGCATCCTAAATCTGCAGCCACTGGTCAGAGCAGGTGTCTGAGGACATGGGGTGGATCTTCTCTGGTGCCTGCCACAGCCAAGACTGAACTGAAGAGAGAGTTGGACGTGATACATGTTACACTGAGCATCCACATTGATATAATCCAGGGGTAGTAACCCCAAACGACTTGTTTGCTTACAGTCAAAAATCATAGTTGCCCAGGGGATGAGCAAAGAGGAGCCTGAAGCTCTGAGCTGCTCTATTCCAGCATCAGAGGAACAGATCCTGTCCTTGTTTCCCCAGGCAGGGGGGACTCATGCCCATGGCTGGTATAGTCACTGGGACAAGACCCTGGCCCAGGGACAGGCAGAGATTATCTGACCCCAGACAGGCTGCTGATGCCTTGTTCTGGCTCAAACAAATGTACACCAGGCAAAAGAATTCAGAGATCAAACGGCATCTTTAGGCTAGTCCTGAGCAGAAGAGTTGTTTTATTGCATGCTTAGTCACAATAAACCGAACAATAAAGTAGTAATAAATGGTCACCAAAAATTATTTCAGAGTCCATAAAACAAAAACAGAGTTTAACAAGGACAAATGATTTGTTAACACTCCTCCTCTTCCCTGTCCCATAAAACATGTTGGGTTTTACAGGCAACGGGTGAATGCCAAGCTTCCCTGGCCTTGCAAGAGCAGCAGCGTGATCACTGCTGCCTTTTGCTGTAAGCAAGGTGACAATCCCAAAACACATTGCCACTACAGCCCCGATTCCCACCTGTGCTGCTGGCTGGGGACCCCTGCACAAGGCCATGGGCTCCCCATGGCTGCAGGATACTGCCCACACCCCACATTTCCCCTCCGTTTAGGCAGGGAGTGCTGCGGTGCTGTCAGGAGCCAGGCACTAAAACCACGGGATGCTGTGCTGAGCTCTCTTGCTGAGCAAACAAGTCTTTCTAAAGGTTTAGAGGACCACCTTCATGCACAGAATGACCCCCCATGTTTAAACCAAACAATCTTGACCTCTCTATGAGTTTTAGCCACATAAAAGCTCACCTCTTGGACTCTCCATTAGGTTTTATGATGTGCTTCCATATTTAAATGGACATGACTCACACCAGGGTTTCTGCCGTGCATGTGAAGGAAAGAAAATATGACTGCCAGATGTTACATATGAGTTACTTCAGGGGAAGAAAAAGGAGAGGAAAGGAAATGTTAGGTTGGGCTTTCCCAGCTCCCCCTGCTCAGGTGAGCATCAGAATGGTATTTGACTTTTCTTTAAAAATGCAACCTCCTCAGCCTGGCCACACTCCGGGCTGTTGTGCAAGCACACAGCCCCCCCACTTCACCTTCCTCACAGTAGGGGCTTCAATTTTCTGTCAAAAGTCTTCTGGCCAAACCTGACAGCTGTCAGCACCTCCTTGTTTATTTGTGGAGCAGGAGGGGGCAGGAGGAGGAGTGGAGAAGGGGTGGAGGGCAGCCCTTCTTTGGGGTGACACATTCCTTCACCCAGAAAACTCCGGGTAAGGCAGGCAGAACGGCCAGGTGATGCAGAGGAGCTGCACAGGTGGGGTGGGGTGGGTGGTGAGGGGAGAGTTCTAACCACAGCAACTGGAAAAGCACCTGGCAAGCGGCCTGCCATCCCCATGGGCTTACAGCTGCTTTCCTCTGGGTTCCAGTGGCATGGGTAGGTAGGAAGGGCTCAGCAGCAGATCCCATTTACAGCCTTGCTCCTGCCTCTCTGAAAGGACCTTCTGTCCTCACACAGACCCCCTGCATGTCATTTCCCTGACCACTCTGCTCTCAGTGGGCTCATCTGGCCCAAAATCACATTCCCACCTCCAGGGACAATGGCAGAGCCTCCATCCAGGCAAGCATGGGATTCGCAGGCACTCGATGCTGTACACACACAGAGCATGAAGCACGGCCATGCTCACACTGAAGTCATGGCCAACAGGTCCTGCTCTCAGACTCTCAGCACCGTCCATAGTGAAAGAAGGATCACTCCACCCATTGCCTCTGTCCCAGAACAGGAACATACAACCTTAAAAACCTAACTAGCCCTTCTCAGCAGGCTCCTCCTGGGGGGGCAATGCTCCATGTGGCCTCTTCTCCCCACAGCTGGCTAGGGGACTGACACATCAACATGAAAGTAGTTCTGCTTCTCCCAACCAGGGCGGGCTGTCCCACTGCAGACAGATGAGGCTGAAACTCCACACTAAGCATATGTAAGGACATTAAGCTGTTGGAACTAAAGGATAATTTGAAAAGTATTTTTCTTAATACTGGCATTAGGTTTCCCCAGCTTTTCAGTTGGTAAAGAGAAAAAGAATGTCCTTACTAAGGAATAGCAAGTGAAAGCTGAACCAGAGGGGAATTAGGGGGTAGTGGATGCTTGGAGTTGGGTCCCCTTGCTTAGTTCAGAGAACTGATCATGCTTAGTGCAAGAAGGTCTGTTCCCACCCCAGACCTGCAGAAACAACCTAGGGGTCACTGGCAAACTACCACACGGCAAGAGGCAACTAACATGGTCACACTGTCCTGGGAGCAAGAGCATCCATGCTGCATCCTGCCTGCACCAAGGGTAGTGCTGCATGCCCACAGAGGCCCTGCAAATATTCAGGTTAAGCAAAACCTCTGTTTTTCCAGAAGTGATGAACTGAGAGAATTTTCATCTTTATATCACACAGAAAGCCCCCTTGGGTACCTGCTGAGCTCTGCAACTTCTTTATACAGCTGCTGAGTGACTCAGTCATGAATAGAGAGCACAGAACTCTGCAACCTTTACTTCTCATTTTTAGGTGTCTGTCTTTAGCTGGATAGATTAGTGCAGAGTTTACGAAAACAGGAGATCTGCAGCTACAGCAGCTGCAGGTGGTGCCTGGTGAGTTATGTTAGTTCTCAGCACTATCCTGTTCCCCAGCCCCACAGGGATGGCAGACCTTCCTGGTGCTCTGGGCCTGACAAGTCACAGTCCTATGGTGCAGCCTCTCCTCTGCCTCTGCATTCCCACCTCTGCAAAGGTCCCAGGGCTGCAGGCCCTGCACTTGCTTCTGCTTCCTCTCTACGCTTCTGCCACCACACGCCAGGGCAGCGAGATGTGGAGCTCAGTGCCGCATCCCGAGCTCCTGAGCGCAGGAAACTGGGAAGCTGGCAGCTCAGGGACCACAGGGAGGCATCAGAAGAGCCCATGTCCCCCATAGAGGAATTCCTGTGCCCTTGCAAAATGCCCATGTGAACGAAGGCAGGAAAATTAGCTGCAATATGGCTTTTTGTGATCACAGAGTTATTGCAAAAGGAAGGAAAATAAAAAAAGTTTCCGTTTTCCTCTCCTTCCCCTTCCCCACCTCACTGGAAAGACTCAGGAAGTGCCCAGCCATCAGGAACAATGTGAAAAAAAGCCGGTACCATTTTCCCTGGTGAACCTGGCAGGATCCCAAGCAGGGACCACAACAGCCAGCAGGAGTGAGGCTCTCCTGGAGAAACAAGTGTTGAGCTCCTTTGTTCCACTTTCCTCCTCATCCTTTGTGCAGCTCTGCTGCCACATCCCCAGCACGATGAGGAGGGTTGTCTCCCTCTGCCTGGACATTCAGAGTGCACGTGTAGCAGCAAGGGCTGGCAGGGGCCCCAGTGAGCTCCCTGTCTCTGGCCTGGGCGAGAAGCTGTGGCTTGCTAAAGGACACATGCTGGTCATTCCATCAGCCTCTTTAATTTCCATCTCTCACCCAAAATGCCTTTTAATTGAGCATCAAGGCTGCCCAAAAGTTTTCTCATCCTGAACCACTAATGTTGATGCAGACTGTGACAATGGCCAGGACATGTCCCTGGGAACATTCATCAAATTTTGCAAGAGCTGCAACCACGAGAGTGTCTAGGCAGAACCAAATTTACCACAAGCCACGTTCCTTCCCTTCCTGCCCTGCCCATTTGGCACAGCTGGTGAAGAGCACAGGCAGAACCAGATGCCCTGGGGTCGCAGCTCCTGTACATCCCTAACAGAGGGGTGAGGGACAGGTCTATGGCCAGGCCTGAACACATCCCCTTGTTGGGTGTGGGGAGAGCTCAGGGTACTGAGGAGCATCTGTGCTTCCAGAGAACACGTCCCTAGGAGCAGACACCACAGCCTGGCCTTCTCCAGGGCCTCCCGCATCCCCTGGGCTTGTGTTCAAATGCTATGCTTCCCCAAATAGACGCTTTTCTGGGAATGTCCCATGGCCCCGAGGAGGCTCGGCTGGTTGGCATCAGATGACCAAAGCTGTTGCGTGCTCCCATTGTTCCCCAAGGCAGTTATTAATAGAACACTGTAATAATAGGGGATATTTATAAAACACCTCTGTGCCTGGGGATCCAGAGCAATCTGCAAACCTGTAGAGGTCTGTGTGTCAGCCCTGAGCCCCTGTGGTGATCATTACAAAGAGAAAACAAACCCTATACCCCACTGAATGGTATGAGAAATGCCTAGGCTGGAGGGGCCACGGCAAAGATCTGGTGTAAGACATGAGCACCAGCACTGTGGTCCTGCAAGGGCGCAGGGGAAGGGACAGCCCAGGCATGGCCACCTTCCTGCCAGCAGAGGAAAACAGGGGAAGAACAGAAGTCATAGATGCTCTTTCCCTGGTCCCAGCTTATGGAAGAGAGATGTCACTAAAGAAATCAAAGCTGATATAGTCCATGCCCAAGCTCCCCAGGACTAACCACAGGGTAAGGGTGCAGCTGGCAAGGGGGTTGCACTGGTGCAATTGCCTTTCATGCTGAGTATGCTTAGAAGGATCCACTTGCTGCCCTTCCAGACATCAGGGCTGCAGAGACCAAGACCAAACTCTGGTGACAGGGCTGAGGACCTGTGCTTACATAATGGAGTTTCACACTTGCAGAAATCTGTGCAAATCTACCAGGCCTGGTAGAAGAGAATGCACAATTTTGTTTAGCTTTATAGCTAGAAAAATCAAAATGAGTGGCAGGATTCAGAGCAAGGCCAGACCGTCTGTACATCATGGGCTGGGGCGAGGTGCAGTGCCACACACTGGCTCCACACACAGCCAGGATGGAGACTGAATGGAGAGGAATGCAGATAGCCTTGCTGTTGGGCTGTTCCATCAGGATCATAAAACCAAACAAATAGAGTCTTCCCCCCAGCCTCGCTTGAGGAATTAGAGAAATGAGGCCATTTATGTCTTTGCACGGGCGACTGAGCCTGGCAATGACCTTTGGTCACTTCGAAGCAGGGCTGGATTTGAAATGTGAACCAGAGACCAGGAGGTGAAAACCTCCATATCCCATTACAAATCCCTGGGGATGCCCAAGGCTTGTCGAGCCACAGTGCTTTGCTGCTTATTTATTACTATTTGTCTATGATCGTAGCCACTGCCAGGGCTGGCGTTACTGCTTGGGCAGTAGTCAGCAGCTGAACGGCCTCCAGGGCCAGCCCATCTCCCAGCAAAGCCAGAGGCTGGGACCCTGGGGCTGGAGTGGTCAAGGTGTCACTCCTTGCTGCTGGAAAAACACATTGGTCCTTTTGTGGCAGCAAGCACAAGCACAAGCATCACAGTGGGTGACACAGTTCCCCAGCTGGTGACATCCATGAGGAGGTGAAGTCACACTTTAAGGCAATGAAGTACACAGCCCTACACAGTAAGGGATCCAGGTAAAAAATACCTGAGCCATAATGTAGTGAAATTAATTCTACATATTGTATATGCAATCTTGTAAACTGGCTTATTCACAACCAGACAGCACTTGCTGTTTGATTATTAGTGTCCAAGGATAGCTAAATTCTCTGTCTGGCTTGAGCTTGTCCTCTGAAACAACTGTACAAGACCTGCTTTATTCACATGTAGTTTGACAGACTTACGTTTTCTTTTAACCAAAACAGATCTCAGATCCATCGAATAACCGTGGCTTCATGAGAAAAGCAAGTTGGTGACAGTGTGCATTTCTTTAAAAAAAATCCTATCTCTCTGTAAACAGAAAATTTCCTTCCATCCTTTTTAAGCCTGCTTCACCCCACTCCTCTCCACTAATCATCTTATTTCTACTGTTGTGGTCTAAGAGGCACCAGATAATTTTGCAGCTCAGGAGCTAAAGCAGGCCCCTGGGTGGTCAGAGAGAGCCTCTCAAGAACGGCCTTGCCAGCTCTGCCCTCCAGACACAAGGGCAGGCTCCCACAGCTCAACAATGGGATTTGGAAGAAGATGTTTTATAGAAGAAGTTTTAGCACCCCTGTGTGGTATCACTCTGCTATGTGAGAGCTGAGCAGCAGAGGGAAATTCTGCCTGAAGCTTCAAGGAGTCCACAGCAGCCTGGGTCTGCTGATGGAAATGTGAGTCTGTCGGGAGGCCAAGCCCAAGCCATTTCCCAATTACTGGTTCAGCCTCTGGGGAAAGCCACAAACTCTTCTCCCAGCAGGGATGGACACCACAGGGTTCTCTCAGGTGGAGTTCCTTAGAGGTACAGAAACAGGAAAGAAAACTGTGTAGAGAGCATGCAATGATAAACTCACACAGTTCCATGTGTCTGGCTGTGACATTAAATACTTTACAGCAGAAGTGATGATAATTAATGCACTTGTGATGTGGGACAGCTGATGGAGGTGCTGATGCTGTCAGGATTCAGTGAAGCTACACTGATTTTCATGCAGACTCAGGGGCTTTGCTTACGAGACACAATGGGTCACATCCCAACAGGACCATGGTGATTTAGAAGGTGGAGCCCCATTTTCAAAGATGAGAAAGTATTTAAGTGCATATTTGCTGTGTACCCACAGGTTTGCCATCTGAAGGTATCCAGACACTGGCTGGTGATGAAGAGAGAGAAAAAAAAGACCAGTGAAAATGAATAAATCAGAGCACTACTGGTCCTGACCTGCTGACTGGTTTATCAGTTTTACCAGGCAATATCAGCATTTAATAGGAACCCTTACACACTTCTGCAGATGTGATGCAGGCCACACTCTCTTGAAAATGCACCAAGAGTGCATTTCTCCCTGAATCTTGGTGGGATTTATGTTGTTGAGTCTGTTCTGGAAACACCAGCCAAGAAGCTGTATTTCTCCAATGTCCAGCTGAAGTGCACTAACTCCAGGTGCAGGTAGGAGTGTGAAAAGCAGCTCAGCTGATGGGAAGGAAGGTGTGTGTTGATGGTACCACATTCCATGTCCATTCTCAGCCTTTTGCTGTGGGGAAGTTCCTTTCCCCTCAAGGCTGTCCTGCTCCGTGCTGCAGCATGTCCTGGGAACAGCCCTGTCACTGAGCACTTTGAGCACCTCTCCAAGACCCTGCTGCCAGCAGAAAGAACCTGTGAGGGCTGAAACAGCACCAAGTGCCTTCTGCTCAACAGACCAAATATATTCTGAGGGTTATTCATCAAGAATAAAACTACAGAAAGAGAAATATAGGACTGTAAGGAAGTGCAGTGCAGGTCTACAGCTGAATAATGGAAATGCCTGAGAATGGGACTTGCTAGTGGCTCTTCACACACAAAACTAATCCAATAAAGTGAATTGTCCTGTGCAACCTTTCCAGTACAGCAGCCATTCCTTCAGCAATAGGATTAACTTCGGGCTCAACCTTTGTATGCAATGCTGAATTATTCTGCCTTGGTGCACTATCAGAGTCTGAATTTCCTATTTTCCATTAGCTTTCTTTAGCAGAGCATTTTGTGGCCAACCTGAAATGACAACCTTAGTGAACACACAACAGAAAGTCTTAGGTTTCATTGAAACACAAGTTAGTCAAGAATAAATAAAGTATATGCTGTTTATGGTCCTAAAACTTAGATTGGCTTCTAGTTAAAATTACATATGTCCAAGTGTCTGTTTTTGTTACTTGCATTAGGACTAGAATCCAAAATACCTAGGACTACATAACAGCTTTGGGAATCACATTTTTGGTCCAATGGCTGCATTTTGCTGTAGTGTTTTTAGACTTCTTGAAAACATGGGCAAAGAATAAATTGGCTAAGTACAAAGAAATTAAATGTAAAATCTCTTTGAAACAATTAGAGTATGTAGCAGTTGCAAAATAATCCACAGAAACTTTTTGGTGTTTGCGTGCTGAGAGCACTTCTTTTTCAATGCCAGGTTTAGAAATTTCCACCTTATTTCATGCTCTAATGAACCTACAAGAGTTTTGTCTGCTATGAGGAGAAGCACTGCGCTGTGCCAGAAGAGGCAAAAGCTCTACAGATCAGTAGAGGCAGGAAAACATTCTCAGCTCTTAGTGCAGCTCTCTCTTGCTGCAGAGAGAGGAGATTTTGGCACATGACAGGTTTTCTCTATGGTTACTCTGAGTCTAAAGGCTTGTGCAAACCTCCTCTTTGGTGTGGCACCTGAACCAGCTCTGGCCTCCTTTACTGAAAATTGGAGTCCTTGCAAAATCTTTTGTCCAAGGTTGCCACAAAGCATCTCTGGGTCCCTGTGGCAGCCTAGGCAGCAGCCTGACTTGTCCAATTTGTGGAGAGAGTGGAGCTTTAGCAGGTGGCCAAACTGATGCTATCACATCAAAGTGTCAGATTCCAGGGGGAACAGCCTGCCCTGGCAAGGGCAGCAGGCTGGGCCGGGAGCTCCTGACACTGAGAGCAGGTTTTTGGCTTAGCAAGTTCAGCAGGCATCCAGCAGGTATTCACAGTGTCTGTGGGGGGCTGACCCTGACTAATTTGACCTCCACTGTGTAGAGAGCATCAGGGAAGGACTCTGATTTTACTGTCGTATCCAGTAGGAAAAGCTTAGTAGTTTTGAAGGGCAGACCCTGCCTTGCCCCCAGAGCAACGCACTGCATCCCTGGGAGCAGGGCTTTGGCAGGGAGGGCATAGCAGAGAGCTGCCCAGCTGACCCCAGCTTTACTTAGAGAGTTTTTTAATTAAAGGAAATCCAGGGGACAATGCACAAATGAAAGCAATGCTGGCTGTGGCTGAAGAGAACAAGACTTTGTGGGAGTCTCAAGTTGGTTTTATGTGGGGTGAAACTGTCCCAGGACAAGTTCCACCACAGTCCCCACAATGCTTCCCCCACAAGAACTTCCCTGAAGAATAGGTACAATGTGGGACAACGACAGATTTTCAGTGTGTTTCTGAAAGTCTTGGTTTAACTTCTGCCTGGAATTATCACGGCATCTTTAGACACATGACTCTTCATCTCAAGTGTTTGCACTGCCTCCAACAGGCACAGTGGGTACTCACCACAGAGACATCAAATTCCATTTGAAGGCCAGACTGAAGAGTGGGTAATTACATTTCCCCATTTAAACTGCTGGCCAGTCTCAGCTGGATAAAATGTTCCCTTGCTAGCTGGAACTGTTGCCATGTCTTGGGAAACAGCTGCTGTGACAAAGTTAGGGGGCAGCTGCTGAGGACTGACGTATTCATGGCACATGGCCGTCCAAGCCCAGGTACCCAGTGGCAGGAGCCAGTGCTGCCAAGGGCTCACCTGCACACTGGGAGCCCCAGGAGCCTTTCTGAGTTTTGGTACAGCTTGAACCAGTGCCCAGCTGGTGAGAGAGTGGAGGGATAAGGAAAGGCTCAAAGCCAAGCATGAGAGGGAATTGTGAGGATGGGTAAGGAGCTGTCATTGCCCAAAGCACTGCCTGCAGTGCTTGATTTGGGACAGTGACCCCAGTCTGGGTGCCCATGCTACTCAGAGCACGCTGCACCCGGGACACAATTCTGACATGGCTAAGTCTGTAAATGAGACCAAGTCCGGAGACATCTGAGCCAAAGACAAGCTGAGTCAATGGCCCAGTTTAGGAAAAGCTGGTGAAATACAGACTTGGCCCTTTTCCTTTCCTGCATCACTGGTGAAGTGCACAGTCTCTCAAGTAGGTCTTTATAACCGATCAAAGCATCTGTGTGGCTTTTCAGGGGGTTGAACTTCCACTCACAACCCAAGTTCCAGTTTAATAATGTAGCTTGTTAAATAAACAAGTGGATATGCAGAGCCCCAGCACTGTGACGATGGAGAAGATCCGGTGTTCTCTTCCCACTCCAGAGCCAGCTGTTGATGGACATCTGTCTGTAAAACATTGGGCCTTTTATTGTTTTTAATGCAAGAAATGCCTTTTCCTGGAGACCACCACTGAATACTGCTTTGCTAGAAAGGCTGCTTCACAATCCAAACAGAGAGCAAGTGAGCATAGAGGATCCATTACCCAAAAACTCAACAAAATCTTCCTCACCCATGAAAAGTGTATGCACAGCGGAGGACGATCTTGGGGATGGGGCTTGGAAGAGGGGGGAGCTGTTCCTGGAGGGCAGCGTTCTGGGACCCACCAGAGGAAAATACTTCCATTTTTCTATCCGATAACTCTACTGCCTGGCTAACAAAAATAATCTCTTATTAAAGATAACAGGAATCTGGCTTGTATAATGCATTCATTGAGATTGATGTGCTTCCAGTTTTCAGTTTCTATACCTTCAGAATGACTGAAAGCCACAATATTGGCATGATGGTGGGGACAAGCTCTTTTGCAGAAACAGTTTGGGTTTATGATTTTGTGTGTGCTTTTGAATTGCAGACTTAAATTTAATCTCAACCATCAAAATAGAGTTGTCAAGGTCTTAACCTGCCTGAACAGGTTACCCATTCAGCCTTGCATTACAGACAAGGGGTGCACACGTGTGACCAGCTCTTTTTACCAGGGGCATGGAGCCACTTATCTGAATTCTCATCCTTTTATTAGACCAGAGATTTTTTTTTTACTAGGAAAACATGGAAAATGCAAATGCCAGTAATGTATTCCTTAAACCGAGCCAAATTCCACATTCTCTTATGCTCTCAGATACCTTTACTAGCAGTAATATTTTGTCTAGTGTGCAAAAAGTACAGTGGGCTCTTGGAGCAAGAAATCTCAGCAGAGCCACTGCTACTGTCCCCCAGGGGGCTGCCCCAGAGCCCCTTGCTGTGGGACAGAGGCAGCCAGAGGGTTACAAAAGCACTGTGGCCTGATCTGCCACAAGTTACCTAGAGTCACCTCCTCACTGGCACATATCCCTTGCATCTGTTTTGGGTGAGAAGAAGTGATTTCAGCCTGACAGGTAAAATCAGGCATTCTTACAGATCGGTCCTGGAGGAGACATTGATGGCGAGACAGATGCTAATTGCTGATGAGAAATGGTCCATCAGAACTGGCAAAGGCCCCAGCTCTGAGGTGGTAAATAACCCCAGTGCTTTTCTGGCAGTAAAGCAAAAATCTGCTTTTGTTCAATGGTCAGCAGAGGAGAACTCAACCGAAGCAACCTGGGGTATGCAGAGGGGCTCCCAGGGAGAAGGTTAATGCAGGGGCTGTTTTACAGACTCACAGGATTGTGATCCATTTTTGTGCCCAGAAAGGTCTACTTCAGGATAGGAAAGTTCCACCAATCTCAGAATAGCTTTGGTTTTCCGAACACAGGTTGATGTCATCAAAGAAGATTTCACCCTTTGTCTCTTCATGGGTGAAATTGCAGCTGAGTGACATTCTCACATTATGCAGGGACAAGTGCACCAGAAATTCCTCCAGCAGAGGAGTGCTAAATTGCAGGGTCACCTTGTCAGTGTGGTGAGGAGATCCCCTTTTGGCTCCCACCAAAGGCAGGTTTGAGAGAGGCCTCAACCCCCATGGCTCCTTCCCGGGACTTGGCTCTTCCTAGCACTTGGCTTTTCCTCCTTGAGCTCCCTGCCCAGTGGCAGGACCATGAAAGCACAGAACCCAGATGTCCGTCTCCTGTCTCCTGTCTCCTTTCACTCTTGTTTTCCATAGATGAAAAGCATGGTTTCATCCTGGTAACACCCAGGAGCAGGCACGTTTCAGCCTGGAGTTATTTCTTTATTTTCCCTAAAGAGCAGTGATAAAAATAACCCCCAGGAAAAAAAATCAAGCACTCAAACCCTTGAAGGCCTGACGTAACCTTCACTCACCGGAGCACCAGAACCGACAATACCATAACAAAGATCTGAGGTATCACCAAGAAAAATAGGAAGCAGCCAAAGAAAAAAAAAGGTCACCACAAGCTCACTGTAAACACTCTTGCTTTGCACATATCTTGGCTATGCTGATGTGACTGCTAGCAGGCCAGTGTGACGCTGCATTTTCACTGCTACAGGTATTTATTTTACACTCTGGCTCCGAGTCTGAGCCTCTGAATGTAAAAACAATCAGAAGGCTGAAGTGTAAATTCTCCCTGCTGATTTATTTACTGTTGTGTTTTTATAGCACCACATGGCTCTAAGTTTGCACTGGGCCCATTCAACCAAAACCCATGTCATACACTTCCAGAGAAATGAATGACTTTATAAATTCTCTACAATAATAATCCCACGTACAGGAATGCATGCAGAGAACACCCAGACGGGGCTGGAATGTTTTAAGAATATAATATTGTGCTTTTTTGGTCAGGGAAACACATTTCTCTCAGGAATATGTGGTGTGGCCCAGGCTCCAGCCCTGTCTGCCTACCACCTGTAATAAGCCCTTTGGGAGATTTTAGTTCAGGCCACCCAAACTGTGAGCTGGGCAAAGAGACATCAGCACTACGAAGTTAACAGCCTTAATGAAGCCCGGCCCAGAGGAGACTCAAAACATCCACAGTAGGGGAAAAAAAAGGAAAGAAAGAAAAGGCTTTGATAGGAAAAACATCTGATCCATGTTCTCTAATCTCTGCTTTGTTAGCTAAAGCATCTTTAAAGAGCTTAATACCCCTGGAACAGGGATCTCTTTCTCTCCCCTTCAGAAATACCAATTAGGAGAGCAGGAAACTCTCTTCCAGAATGGGGGGACTCTAAAATAAATTAACTTTAGCTTGAGCAATCTGATTGTCTTTTTTTCACAAGCTATTTTTTCCCCCTGTTGTGTGGGTGAGCAATAGTTTTCTCCAGGGACAGAAACCAGCTCCTCCAATCCTGCTGATGGAAAGAGAAGGCAGTGAAGCAAGGAGAGCAGAAAATTCATCAAATAAAGGGGCAAGAAAACAAGAGGGTTTACGTTTTAAATACAAGAGGAATGACACCCTTATGGTGTGGCAGCCTGAGGAGTGAGTGTGCTGTATGCTGGGAGGAGGGAAGCAGCAGCCTGGGTACCAGCATCCGGTCACCAGCTGTGAGCAGGGTCAGTGCCTGGCTCCTCCAGCCCTGGCAGTGCAGGAAGCGAGGGATCAGCTGGGCAGAGGTGGTGCTGATGGCCACAGATTACATTGTCTCTGCACTGCTCCATCCTCCTCAGGAAGGGAAAACCTTCCCCAGAGTCTCCATGTTGGGAGCATGTGGGCAGGCACAGTCCCTGTCTGTGCAGCACAGCTGATGGCCAAGGGGCTGTGCCTTGGTGCAGCACAGCAGGGCCAGCCCAGTTTTGCTGCCAGCAGATCCCTGGTGGCACTCTGGGACCATGGGCCACACTTGCTCCTGCCCCAGGGTTTGGTGGTGGGAGCAGAGGTGTCTCTGCAGCCTGTGGGGCTTGGCCAAGGAGCAATCACCTGGACAGTGTGGCTGCTGCTGCCATGGGAGTCTGTGCAGGGCTGGACCTCCGATGGCAGTGGCTGTCCTCCCTGATGGCCACCCTCCCTCAGGGCAGCCCTCCATGCCAGGCCATCCTGCAGCCCACTCCAGTCACAGCTCTTACGAGTGATAAACCCTCTCATCTCCACAGTCCTGGCTAACCCAGAGCCTAGAAGGGAAACATCTGAATAAGCTCCTGGCTCTGTTAATGAAATTCCTGGACATAGTCCATGCTAAGATCTTTTTCTCTGTAGCTGAGTATTTTCCTTTGCACCTCAGGGATGTTACAACAGCTGTTTGTAAACAGTTTGCATCCAAAGTTGGCAGAAGGGTGAGTAGGGGAATCATGTATCAATTTTGTCCTCTTGAACATCTAAAAACTGCTGCAGTTACATTGGCAGTGCCATGGTAGATTTAAGAAGTCAGTCAAAAAGGCCAGTAGCCATCACAGAGCCACCCATATGTGCCCACACACAACCAGGCTGGAGCAGGACTGTGGGAGGCAGCTTTGTGGGATGCAGCCCTGAAGGTGCCTGCCTGCTGGAGGCACATGCTGCCTCTGCTTGGGATGAAGTTCATCTCAGAGACTGGGATCAGCTAGAATCCAGCAGAAAGAGGTTTTCTGGGGAAGGAAGGAGGCAGAGGCTGATAGGAGCTGTTGAAGCCAAGAAGCTGCAGGGCAAGTATGTGCTGAGGAGGCTGAGTGTTAAGCACTTTGGAAAACCTGGTGTTCCTCTGCAAAATGCTAAGGTGGTTGTGAGGTGAATCTAAGCCCTGCCACCCTCCCCACAGTCCCTAGCCCTTCACATTATCCAGCCTTGGAAACACGATACAGACCCTGAGCCCTGCCCTGCTCTCCTTTCCCCCAGGAGTCCGTGCTCTGAGCCAGCTGAGTTTTGTATTGAAAAGGGAAAACTTGCAAAAAAACTCCCATAAACACCCTGCATCATAATGGGGGAAGGATAAAATCTTGTCATTACTGCATATAGGATATCTAGGTTTCTGGAAGGTTTTTGCTTTCCTATTTAGCCTGAAATGAACTGGCCCTGGTGAGAGCTCAGTCCTGTCACATGAAGCTGTTGCTGCAGCGATCCCTGGAGAGCTCAAGACCTCAGCTGGAGTAAAAGGGGGCACTGCAAGTCTCTGTAGCCCTGATGCAAGACCTCAGATTTAGGACAGCTGAGCTTGACACCCTCAGGAAGAGCCACAGGGGCCACAGCACTGGGCACAATAGGGATGAGGGGCATCTGCTGACCATCTATGCTGGCAAAGCTTTTTCTCTCTCTCTTTCTTCTCAGGTTGTGTTACCTGTCATTGTTTCTGGGAACAAGTGTATTTTAAGAGATATCTTTAAAACTGCCAAGTAACAGGCTCCCATTTGTACATTGCTCAGAGTGCATTTGAATGAATCGAACCACAGCTTTTTCCAGGGGCTGTGTTTGCTCCCTGAGGCTTTTCTCTCCAGAGATGCCTCAGCTGCCTGACTTCTGCCCTTGTTGCAGGTGGCATAATGCCTCCATGCTTATCCCTGCCAGCCCTGAATGACTGGCACTGTGTGCTGGTGCACCCCAGCCATCCTGACAGGTCCTTGAGCGTTTTTCTGGATAGGATGGACGGGCACAGGCCATCAGCAGAACCCAGAATTTTTCTTTCCATCCTTTTCTGGCAGTCTTTCAGCTGATGTTGGGAGGACCTTATTTGCTTTCTTCTTCAACTAACACTTTCCCTTGGCATTAAAATATCAGCAATGGCACTGACACACTGGCAACAATTCCAGAGAATTTTTTCCAGTTCCAGTGAAAGGTGAGTTATGACTCATTGTGCTCAGTCTGACACCAAATAATTCTGGGTGTAGATGTGTGCAGGATATGAAACTGTTTTCTTGTGCGACTGTTGAAGCTTCTGCTCATTTTCTGATGCTATTCAGAAACTGAACTGAAACACAGCAAGATGAAGGACATGACCTCTGCAGACCTCTGGCATACAACCAGCAGCAGGAGCTACCTGAGATGGGACAAGGGGCTTTGTGGATTACTGCCCTGGTGTCAGGTTAGTGCCAGGCATTTGCTGTGGAGGGTCATTGCAGTTTTTTTGAGTGCCAGATGCTTAGCTAAGGAGCAAGGCACATGGTTCCAGGTACAGCCCTGGATACTGGGGGTAGGTTAGGATATAAGCATGTGCAGAGAAGCTTATGGATGTCACACCCCGAAGCAAACTGAAGAAAATGTATGTTGCAAATAGCTGCTCAATAAGAGAGGAGAAGCAGAGGGTGGGATGAGCCCTTGGGCTTTCCCACAGCACAAGGCAGAGGCAGGGAATTATTTTTACTTGCTGTTGACCATGTCCAGCTCTTGTTTTCTCGTCTCCCAACCAGAGACTCTGCTTGGTACCAGACGCACTCTCTCCACTTGATGCTCCTTTGCTTTTCCAGCCTGACCCGTCAAACTGAAACAATACAGGACATGTTTTACAAGGTACTTCTGCAGTGGGGAGGGAGAATTTGTAATTTTATGGAGCTTGTAAATTGAACTTGTAAAGTCCTTTAAAGCCCATAGCTTGGGCATTTCATCCTACTGTTGTTTAAGGATAAAGGCCAGCAAGGGCAGAGGTGAAAGGGGCCAAATTCATTGCTGAGATGACTGCAGGCACTGGAGATTACAGAAGGAAGGAGTTTGGTGTAGTTTAACCACTAGCTTTATAAAATTAGCCTGGACTGTCTCCCTTGCAGCTCTTGGGAGTCTCTCCAAGCTAGTTACAGCCTTGTGTGAATATGTGAGTACGAAAGACTCCAAGTCAGTGCAGCTGAGTCAGGACCCAGATGAAATGCTTTTGGCTTGCACGTCACCAAATACAGTAGCATTTGGGGAGATGACTTATACCTCTGGTAAATTTGGTTTGTATGCCTCAAACGTTGGGGTGAGCATCCCTGGCCTGCAACACCACAGGAGTACAAGGTACCTGCTGAAACAGCCTCAAAAAGGAATAAACAGCCATCTATTGCAAAGCACCAAGCATGAATGTAATTGAAGGCAAATAATAATAACAGTGAGTATAACAGCAGGGCTTCTAATAAAGCCTGCTCTGTGTCCTGAGCCAAGGGCTTTACCTGCCACTGTGGCTCTGCAAGGTAATTATGCCATGGGCAGGCAGGATGATTGATGGAGATATTCATTAAACACAAACCTGACACTTTGCTCTCTAAGCCCAAATAATCCAACCAGACTGTCCCTGAACAGGGCACCCTCCCCTCGGCACGTTTTTCATGGGGGGGTTTCAAAAGAAACCCAGCAGCCAAGTACCAGAGCCCAGACCCAATGGGGGGATCCCAGCTCACTTCTGAGGGCCGAGGGCAGGTGCTCAGGCTGGAGCCAGCTGTGCACACATGGACCCTAAGCAGAGAGTATTAGGCTGTGACAGCTGCAGCTGGCTCTGAAATAAGCACCAAGCATGAAGAGATTATGACAGATTTTACTTGTATTATGAAACTGATTTTACATCATATATGAGGCAAAAAATGTCTGTCTCTCAAAGGGATGGAAATCCTTTTGCAGGGCCAGAGCCTCCAACACAGCCAAGCTCAGGGCTGCTGGTGGGGGTCAGGCTAATGGAGCATCTTCTCTGCACAGTGGCTGGTCCATAGCACAGGGAATGGAAAAAAAATCTGTAACTGATAGTCTGACTTCAGCTTGGGGAAAAAAGAAATTTTTATTCTTTCTCTCTTCTCAGAAAGTTTTCAATTTTTTTTTTTGCTATTTCTAATCAAGAACCAGGCTGCTTTGGTCCAACTGTTTTTGTCTGTGCCATAAGGAGGGCACAAGCTGGAGAGGAAGGACTCATCTCCTCTCCCTTCATCGTCACCATCGAGAGTCCTAATTCCCATTTGGGACAATCATATTGTGTTTGCTGCACTTCTAGGATGAAGTGCACATTATATCCTTCCACATCCTTCTGGGCTGCTGGAAGGACCTGCCCACCTGTTTTAAACAGGCTTGGAAAGAAATGGTCTCAGAGCAGAGGGAAGGCAAAGTGATGGGTCTCCAGTGCAGCCCAGAGCAGGGCTCTCTCTGTCACTCCTCCACAAGTGGGGAAGTTTGGTCTGTACTCAGCAATTCCTTGTGCCATATAGATGTAAGTGCTAATTCATAAAGAGATCAATCTTACAGTGTTGAATAATATTAATGGCATAACTAGCACCACCTCATTAATCCTCTAGTACCTGCCCCTCAGGATAACAGCACGTTGGAGAACAACAAAATCCAGCTTTAAAAAACAACTCTCTAACTCTTTTTCTAGTATCTCTGCAACTATTAACATGTCAGAGCTGCTAGTAAGGGGCCTCTGTTACTGGTGAGAGGCTGTACAGCTGCTTGTGAACTTTTATGAATATATTGAACTATGCAGTTTGGAAGCAAAAGAGTAATGTATTAATTTCTGAAGCAGATCATTTTTGTGTGACTGAAACAGCACCTAATTCCCCTTCAGGTAATACCACAAAACAACTCCCATGTGAAAACTAAAGGAAAGCATTATCATATGATTGAAGCAAGAGATTACAACTTTAGACCTTTTAAAACTTTGGTTGATATGTCTTAACAAAACTTCCAATTTTGGACATCATAAAGTCCTTGCAAAAATGCTGCCAATGTCTGGTACCTTCAACAGAAATTAGTTTTTAAAAAAAATATCTCTGCTGAGAACTGGCATGTCTTGGGCAGTGACCAGGTCCCAGGACAGCTTAGCAACAGCCCTCTATGGAGGCTAAGGCCTTGCAGGAACAGGGGAAGGGCTTGTTATAGGAACTTGGGAAAGGAAACTGTGGTATCTCAGCTGAGCAAATCGACAGGTTTGTCTAAGGATGGATGGTGCACCAGCTGGAGGCAAGAGACAGGCTTTGGCAGAGCTGTGGTTGGACTCAGTGCTGTCTCCCTGCACCATGCCAAGGCCCTGACTAGCAAGGGCAGTGGGTGGGCACCAGGGTCTCCAGGACATTTTGAAGGGCAAATATTCACAAAAGTGGATGTTTTTACTCTTTCAAAGCCAGTGAAAGGCTTGTGGTTCCCAGGGCACATGTGACCCCTCTGGGATGGCTCCTCACTTCCTGCATGAACCAGGTGTCTGCATGGGGAAGCAGGATGCACCACAGCTTCAGGCTCCCCTCATGGCACTGTTTAGTCACTGGGGTTATGGGAAATAGCCTGAACCATCCAGGAACTGACAGTGGACCCCATCCTGTTATCATGCTCTGTGATGGCCTATCAGGAAATGACACAAATACCCTCGTTACTCTCTATTTTATTTTTCATCATTGTGAAGCATCCTTTTTGTTTTGTTTCTGCTGGTGGTAGGCGACCAATCGCAGTGCCCTGGCTCCCCACATCCTGCTGGGCAACGTCTGCCTCTGTCCCTCTGAGAATCAGGCAAAGGATGTGTCTGTTTGACAGTGTTTTTTTCTTGCTGCCCCAGTGATGTTGCCTAGGTCAGGAAATAAACCTTTTGGGAAGGGGCAGGAAGGCAGGGTTTTATTAAGCTGCCTGTGCTAAATGGCCACAGTGAGATGGGCACGGTGGGTCAGCCAGGACAAGCACTGTGAGAATGAGTTCACACAAGTGTGGCTGTTTTGATCCAGAGTGACTCCAGGTCACTGACCCCTTCCCTCTTGGAAACCTGCATCTGTCTGGAGTGACCTTTAGAGGAACATTTTAAATTTAACTTTTGCACTCTGCATCCTGCCTATGCTGAGAGGGGAAGCTCCTTTTCCAAAGAAACTTTCCATCCTTGGAAATACATTAAATAGTACTGCCAGTGAATTGCCTTCTGAGAGTTACACACAGAACTGCTAAGCAGGGGAGAGCCAGTGAATACAGGGAAGACATTTGCCAGCTTAGTGCCATTGTCTTTCCCTGCTGTGGTCACAAGCTCTTTGAGGACAGTAATATGGATCTTATGGATACCATGCACACCGTGGGTCCAGCCAGCATCTGGCACTGAGCAGGCACCAGCCTGATACCTAGGAGGAGCCCTCTTACTCTTGTCTGCTTTTCCTGCTTTGAAGTGCATAACAAAAAGCCAGGGAGACCTGCCATAGAGTGATTTTCTGATTTACAATGGGACTGTGTCAGAGCATTTCTAGCTCAGTTAAACAGCTGTTTTGTTAACTCCTAATTTCTACCATAATCTGTATATTTTTGTCCCAGCTAGGGCATGGTCTGTGATATATGATGGAGAGTTTTGCCATTAATCATGTGCAAGTGAAAGTATATACTGGTTTTATTAGTTTTCAGTGTGCCAGGTCACATAAATTAACTGGAGCATGTGGTTAATGTGTCCTGAGCAGTGTCTCCTACTTTTCCTGGTAAGTCAACATATCACCCAGGAACCTCCTCTATCTGCACCGGCAGCAGGACCACAAATACTCTTGTGCTACCCTTGGGGTGACTTTTGCCTACACTGCATTTAGGGCCTGCCTATCCCTGTGGAAGAGTTTTTTACTATGACTGAAGTTTATAGATGGGGGAAGCCAAGGCAAAGTGAGGTGACACAGTGGGTGTGCTGCCAGCATGTGCAGCAGCAGGACACCAGCCTGTATCTCTTGAGTGAGACTCATGGGACAGAAGTGTGAGGCCAAGGAAAACTTCCTGAAACTATTTCACTGCAACCCAGGATGCTCTTACATCAAAAACTCAGTTGCTTAGAACAAAGCTAACAGAAAAAAACCAGTGACTTAGCTCTTCATAGTTTCAGTGCATTTGCATTTCCCATGGTGCACTGTCAGTGTCCCTCCAAGGGCTTGGGTTTTCTTGGAAGGAAAAGGTGTAGCCAATTCATTAGCTGACCCTGGCATCCCTGATTTGCATAGGATGCTTCTGCTCTC
Source organism: Lanius collurio (assembly GCA_020086605.1). Classification (NCBI taxonomy): domain Eukaryota; kingdom Metazoa; phylum Chordata; class Aves; order Passeriformes; family Laniidae; genus Lanius; species Lanius collurio. The sequence continues at coordinate 3,544,153 of JACBWW010000031.1, read as the reverse complement.
TAACTCTAGAATAATAGTGGTGATTATAAACACATGATAGAGAGGGGTGAGGGTGGTGAAAACCATTGTAATCACACATGGGGCGATGTGCTGACAGACAGGCTGTGCTCCAGGATCCCGGGCTCTGGGCAGCCTGCTGAGCTCCCACACAGCGCGGGAAATCCCCCAAAGCAGCTCAGCAGCTTTCCTGCAGGAATTCAGCTGTCCCCACAAGGGTCCTCCTGACACAGAGCTGCTGCCATTGAGCAACAGAGAAAATATAATATTGCCTCTATGAAATGTTGTCATCCAACTCCTGGATCAGAGCCTGTGATCCTGCACGTGCAGTCTAGACAGCCTGTGTCTCAGTCCCGCAGCTCAGAGCCCCTGGATTGGCAAAGCCAGGGCAGCTGGAGCACAAAGTGTCTGCGCTGGTTTTGTGTACTCCTGGCCCTCGAAGAATGCAGAGACTGATCAGGTTCTCACACAGTCTGAAGACTCATTTGGGCTGATCTAACCCAGGCTGGCTGCAAAGCCCCTGAGCTTGATCTGGTATCATAGGTGGGCTCACACTTTCTCCTGACCTTAAATATCCTCTCCTGATCTTATTTGGATACTCAGGTTTTGTTCAAAATACCTTCCATTCTTCCTAGTGCTATCAGAAGAACCTTGGCATGAGAACCAGATGTGGTACCTGCTCTCCTGGCACCCATTCACTCACACACTATTAATCTGTGCAGGAGGGTGTTATAAATGATTTGACATGTATGTAAATCCTAGAGGCAGAGTGTCGTTTTTGGCAGCCTCTTCCACAAACTGATGTGTAAAACTCTTTTACTTGAAGACTGCAAATGATTTGCTGGGTCTCACACTTTCCATGTGAACTTGTGGGGACTCTGTAAAGAGATGGACAACATCAGGCTAAACTGCTCCTTGTTTTGGGGAGCTGTCAGATCTTTCTCCTCCCTTGTTCCATGTGAATGCAATTTTCTGGCTTGTTCCCATCACTCTGATGTTTCCAAAATAGCTGCAGATGAGAGTGCAGTGACTTGGCTGTCATGCTTTTTTGAGGAATTTTTAACATGATTTTTCTATTATTCCCTCATTTTGTTTTGCTTTTGTATTCTGATTTTACTTGCTCAGAGAAGCAAACTGAGAGAGGATATATGGCTTTGAGGAAAGAGAGAATGGTATTAAGCTCTAGACTCCTCCGTGCATTTGGACTTTTCCCTTTTATTTTGCAAGTACAGAAACACTTTACATTTAGGTTACTAATGCCCAATGCATTAGCAAGAAAAAAACTCAGACCCTGAATATACTTAGAAAGCCAGCACTTATTTAGACAGGATGAATTAGACCATTTACTTTCTAACTGAGTATTTATTCCTAAAGCAGACTAGGATTTCCCATCAAGGGAAAAGCAAGATTCGTTTTCTGGGTCTAAAAAGTAAAGAACTGAATAGTTCATATAGAAAGGAAGATGTCTTTCCTAACACTGGCAGTTAGCACTCAACTTTCAGGCACTAGTGTTTCTAGCATCAATCCATACATAGTATATCCTGTCTACTGGTCTCTGCCCCAACTCAATAACTGTAACTACCCTTCTCATAGATAAAAATGTATGTGTTCTTGATGAAAAATGACTATCTATTATTCTATGGAAGTTTGGTCTCCAGTGTGTATTTCAGAAATTATTCCTGTGATCAAATTGCCACAAGGAAAAAAGATTTCTTCCTACCATGTCCTTCTTCCTTTTGCCAATGGAAATAACTAACTTCTCATGTCCTTAAAAGGTTTCATGTAGGCCCTTTGGTAACTAGTTTGGGAATTATTCTTGCAGTTTCCTAGCTACTGACTTGGCACTGCTGGATATTTTTCTGGTGCAGAAAATGGGGGGGACGGGGTGGGGAGGGGGTTACTTTCAGCAGGTAGAAACAACTGAAGAGATGTTTGAATAGTTACTTGGCATTTGCTCCAGTGCTTAAAAACACTCCTGTTTCCTGAGTGGACCCTGTTTTTCTCCTAAAAACATTCCCTGATTTGTGACCTATCTGCAGGTGCCTGGGTTTTTGTTGGCTGAGTGTCCATGTCCTGAGGTGACATCGACTATTTGAGGATTTGTTTCTTGCCTTGCAAAGACTTTTAAATTTCTAGAGCCAGAGAAGCCATGACCATGGGTTGGTGACTGGGTTTGCTTTCACACAGAGGAGAGGGGATGCTGCAGAATGACTGTTGCTGGAGGCTCACGCAACTCTGGCAGGTGCCTGGGTTGAGATCATGCTGGGAACTTGAATTGTTGCCAAGTTGGTGTGAGAGAGGATCATCTCATTTGTCCTTTTTCCACCCAGCTGTTTTCTGTCAGGTGTTTGTACTATCAGCCCTGTCTTTGTCTGGCTCACACACCAATGCTCTGAGCACTGTAGCCATATCCAAACACATCCTTCCCATGTCAGAGGCTCATATTTTCACTTTCACAAGCTGCTATGTCTACTGGGACTTTTCTCAAGTTTTAAGTCCATTTATAACTGAGAAAGACAATGGTTTAAGCTAGAATATACCTCGAGGCTCTCTCAGGACTTAATTTGTGTTTATCATGGCCTTAATGGTCTGGGCATGGGGTGACTGCTTTGTGCCAGCTCTCCTAGTGATTTCCTGACTGCCACTCTCCCATTTTACCTGTGGAGGGGAGCTTGCAGTAGTAATTTTTGTTAACTTCTCTTTTTCCCTTCATAAATCAGCAAGGAGATATAGTCAGCAAAGGATAGTTTCTCACTGTTTGCATCAGGCTTTAGATGAGCTGCACACTCCTCAGTTATGGGGTGCCCACCTAGACATGTCTATGTTCAAAAATTGGGCTGAATCCCTTCTTTTCAGTGCTGTGTTGATCCATTCAGATTCCCTGTGAAAGCCAGGCAAGAAACACTGTTATGTCTAAAGAATTCATGTCAAAACTGTCCCCAAACCTGGAAACTCAAAGGAGACATAGGCTCCCTCTAGGAAGCATGTTCATACATGAAAGTGTGATACACAATGAAAAAGAGATTACTGGACAAAGAGCTCTGTTATCTTACTGCTTTGCAGTAAATATGGATTATGTGTTTAACAGATTTCTATTCTACAGTCCTATAACACCCCCCAAGAAAAAGGCTTGTTTTAACCAAATGGATTGCACATTTACTTGTTTTTCTAAAAGCAAACAATCTGTGCACTGGGAAAGCTTTTATGGCCTATGAAAGAGCACTTATAGGTGCAAAATATCAACATTCTTGTAAAATTAAATTAATTACCTGTTGGGAACAAGGATTCCTTTCTCCCTTGTTTAACTAGAATTCCCAGGTCTGCCCTCCAGTTCCCTTCCAAACTGGGAACTCAATCAGATTAATCAAGGCTAAAGGCATTTCCGCTCACTATTCAAAACATTGTAACTCCCCTTTGTCCTTATCACGAAGCTGTTCAATCACTCACTGCCATAGAGGAATGGGCTTGGTTGGGGGACGGGGACAATGCATGTGCTTCCTTTGACTCAGATCTACCTTCCTTCGACTCAGATCTACCTTCCTTCCCTTTAGAGTCACTGTAGCACCTTCTATTGCTTAGAGCCCCAAAGTAAAACCCCCTCCAGATGGATGCAATGAGATGGTCCAAGCAAATGCACTTGCCAAGGTGAAGGAGTCTATAATTTCTCTGGCTCATCTTTCCTGTCTAAGAGGTCTGTCCTTCATTTTTGGCTCTTTTTCTCTGAGAATGATAACCTGACTTTGTCATCTTTATTTTATATTCCATGTGGCATCAGCTATGCCACATAGTTTGCCATCACATCCTTTCCTTTTGTTTGAAAATAGTGTATAATCTATCCCAGCAGATAGCTCCACTTTGACAGGAATATGCTCAAAATTCAGTGATGAAGCATAAAGTGTAATGGATAGCATGATGTGGAAGGAAGAGATGCAAAACAGACACAGCTCTGCAGGAAACTGCATAAAGTCAAAAAGCCATTTTAGTGTAGATCTGGGGAAAACCTTCTTTACAAAAATCAACTAGTTCCTCAGAAAATAGACTACCACTTCTGAAGGCAATATACTCTCCAATGCCCAGTTGGCATTTATCCTTCTGAAAACCATTTAAAAGTCAGAGGAATCTCAGAAGCAGCTCATCTGTCGATTATTTTAATCCCTGAACTATAAATAGGGAGAAATCACATCCAAAACGGTGGAATCCCTAGCAAAAGCCTCCCTAGCTGCTAAAACAGTTTAAGGATCTGGAAGCAAAAACATGGCCAGTTTAGCTTATGCATCTGACCATGTAGCACCCTCCTGGTTACAGCCCTCACGAGTGTCTCTAGAAAACCTACATGTGAGAACATCAGCTGCAAAGGGCTGACCACAGATATGTTCCATGTCCTGGGATAACACACTCCTCCACACTGCAGCCTCAGTCACTGGAGAAAACTCTCCATGCTCCTCACAGCAATTGTGAGGTAAAGCCATTAGAAGCAGGCAGAAGCACAACAGCAAGAAGTTATAAACTTTTACATTCTTACAGTTGGCTCTGGAGAATTTATGTACTTGATTCAGGAAAACACCTGCATTAGAGATGAAGATTCCTTGTGTACCCCAAGTCCCCATTACAGAACCCTTCCTTACAATCCTCTGCACCAGCAGAGTTTTTAATGTCTTGAACAATGGGTTTCTTCCTCTCACTTCTCTTGGAAGAAGATTAGAACCCATCAGCTGAATGTCCTTTAGTTCTAGATTATCATTTAGCTTGAGCATACTCATGGTGTTTGGTATCAGTACAAGTCCACAGCCAGGTGCATACATGGATCTGAGCTGGCCCAGCAGGAATTCCCTGCTGGGAAGGTCTGACTGGGGAGTGGACAGTGTTTGTTGGCATGTGGCTCACAGGAACTTGGCACCTTTAAGACAATTCTGTGGCTGTGTTCATGCCAGGAGGAGTTTCTCCCTTTCTTTTTGTCCATGTGACACACATTGAAGGATCCCTGAAATATTAAAATAAACAGAAAGCTTGACTTGCAGAACCTGTCTGCTAAGCCAGGAATCACATTTCTTGCTGCAGTTTCAAACTGTCATCCAGAGACTTGTAAAACATTGACAAAAACCCCTTTGCCCCCAGAGCTTTCAACAAAAGCAACAGCCAGTACTTGCACCCATCCCTGAAAGAGCAAATATATTAGTCAGTTCCCGCTTCACTCTCCCTGCTTTTACCCCACGAAAGGAGAACCTCTGAGCATATTCTCCTTTGTAATTTCAATTTCTTTTCCATTCCTGCTATTACAGCTGATTTAAGGATTAGAAGGCCCCAACATGCCAGATGTGAGGGAAACAGGCTTAGTGGATGTAGTAAAAGAAATGTAAGGAAACCCCCTGGTCTAAAGGCCCATTTCCTGCTCACTCTCATCACTGCCTGTTTTCAATGGGGAATGAGTAATCTCGTGTTCAACAGAGCACTGCCAGCTTGTGAAATGGGGCTGCTCTGAGGCTACCTTACTACTACGTGTAGTAAAGCACAGGGTACCCATGAGACAGAGACCTCTAAGCAGATTATAGATGGATCTAAGATGTTACATAGATGCTGGCTCTGTAAACTCCATTTCTCAGAGACACATTGGACTCATGAGCCACCACACCTACACACACAAGGACAGGGCAGGGTTAGCTTGTGACTCACCCAGGAAGTCTGTGCCACTGCCAGGAACTGAACACAGGTCTGAAGGATGAGTTTTTATATTCTGCATGGTAGACTTGCCTGTTTCTCCAGCTTCATTCTAATAAAATGCCCACTGCCATCTCTATTGTGAAGACAGGGACTTCCCTAAATGACTTGGTCTGAAAAAAATCTCAGTGAATAGAAATAATAAAGAATATTCATGGCTAGTGTGTGAGCTTCATAATAACTGAACAATTTTTTATCCCCTGACAATTCTTGGTACTAAACACATACTCAGAAGGATGCTGGGAATGTCTTATTTGATGGAGACGCTTGTGAATCTATGCAGAGTTTTTAGGTGATGATGTTTTATGGACTATATCCCAGAGCCCTCTGTCTTTGTGTTTGGAGAGAAGGTTCCACTTAGATGCCACCCACAGGATCCACCAGCTCTTCAGCTGAAAAAAAGGATTGGGTCATTGCCAAAGATGTTTGGTGTTCTTGTCTGCCCTTTGCCCCTCTACAATCTTAAGTAGAGGGATTTGAGAAGATATGTGAAGTGAAAAAGCAATTTAATTCTACATCCAAGCAAACCAACTAACACTATCCCACCTTTAGGACCAACATTTTTCATAGCAGCTGCTGGAAGAGTATCCCAGATTAGGTGTCCAGTGCCTCTACTAATCCACAGTCAGCAGCCAGTTTTGAACCGAGCTTTTTGGTGAAGAAATACCAGTCCCACAGACAGATAAGCTTTTTCCTCCTCTGGTTTTCTTAGGAAATACCCTTTCAGCTGTTTGGACACACAGATCTTGCTCATCTCACAGGAAGGACAGCAGGGATTGAGAGCATCCTCCTCTCACCTATCCACCCAGCAGACTCAGATGGGGCTGCTGAGTAGCAGCAGTGCTCTAAGATCCCTACATCCTGTCAGCCAAGGTGAACTTTGAGAGCAAAGTTGGAAAGTTTGATACACCTGGAGGAGACCTTCAGTTCTTCTGGTGAGAGGAAAGACAGAAAGGTGCCAGACAAGAGATAAAGCCTTTCTAAAGCAGTAGAGAGGGAAGGGGCAGCTGTCTGGGCTGCTGTGCTCTAGGTGATGGGAGACAAAACCATCCAAAACACCATCCCATGGATGAATGGGAAACCTTGTTTTGCCTTGCGGATGTTCGCATTCAGTTTAAGAGAGAGTTTTGCTCATACAAGCCCCAAGGACCAAAGAGGCCAGAAAAGCAGAGACTTAACATCTCAACAACTCACAGAGGAGGTGATAGAGAGATGGTGCAACAGAGGAAGGCATAAAATTGTAAATTTTATTAGGTGTGGATGATAACAAACGTGCTAAGCAACCTCCGTGTGTTTGGCATCTCAGAAACACTGACTCCAGAGCTGGCACCTAGGGAAATGAGCTCTCCAAACTGTAAAGCTCAAGAGCTTTGTTGAAAACGTATGTCAGCTCTTTCTTTATCAAATGCTGCAGGAGATCAAGTGAGAGAATTTGTTTCACCTGACTCTGCAAATCATTGCTAAGTCATTGCCTGGGCTCATCTACATACACAGCGAGAGCATCTGGCTGGCTGGCTGGCCTCCCTAAGTGCTGGCTGAGTGCTTTGCAGCTCTTCAGCCACAAGTGCTGGGAGCAAGGTGTGAGGTGCTGAACTGAAATCGCCATCTGACAGCTTCCAGGGGAGCTTGGGAAGCTCCCTGCAGCCTGTTCCCTCTTACACTCTCTGACTCCTGTGACCTCTCCACAGATGCAAAAATGGCACCTGAGAGGCCTGTGTACAGAGCTGGTTATTTGTCCTCACCCAGTCTATTCCCCACCAGTATGCAGAAACATGCATGGTGTGAGAAATGTGTCCATGGCACAAAGCCAGAGCCAAAACAGACAAAGAAATAATGTTTACCCCCAGGGCCTTTCTGACAAACAATAAAAAAGCAATAGAGTCAAGATAGATTACGCGTCAGCTAAAATATTACCTCTTCCTGCCAATTCTTATAAAAGGAGGCGAAGCTGCTCTTCATGCTGAGCTAAAACTTCTGTTAAAATACTCAAGGAAAACAATCATTTAGACAGCATCTTTCTTTCTAGCCAATGACAATAATATTCTTGTTAAAACTTCATTGTGACAGTCTGCTTTACGGGATGCAGCAGGCAGTTTGCTTTGTTTGACTACAGAGCCACACAAAGGACTAGAGGACTTAGAGCCTGAGATGAATGCTCTGGTGACAGCGTCTTTGCAAGCAGAGAAATGAACTAATTGCACCTTCATCACATACAGAAAGCAGCTTAAGGTTGGTTGTAGGCTACTTTCTGCCCTGTGCAAAACCCACTTTCAAAGGCATCCAGGAAACCATTGCCACTTGGGCATCCCAGGGAACGATAAGCAGGAATGCCAGGCTGTCTCACCTGAGCCAGCAAACAGCAGCCAGCCCCTGACTGGATGCCTGTGCTCACCTGAATGGGTCTGAACAACATGGAGATGAATAGGCACCGTGTGAATATTTTATTCAGTAAACTTGGCTCTGCTGTTGTGTGGAGGGTGAGGCATGTGATTTATTACTTACAAGAATTTGGACAGCCCCTGGCTTAACGTGAAAACGCTGGCAAGTGTCAGGAAATTCATGAACTTTACACACATGGTTATCGATGACTTGTATTAGCAAACAATCCTGGATATCCTCCCTTTTGAAACAATGCCAGTGGTCAAGCAGAGCAAAACACCTATGTGGGCCTAAGGTGGCAGATCACACACTATCATCTGCAAATAACCCACAGTCAGAGATTTGTCTGTGTTACATCAGCAAGAAGCGAAGGCTCTGCTTAGGAACAGATTAAGAAAAATCCCCCACAGAGCAAAGGCTCTGCTTAGGAACAGATTAAGAAAATTACCCACTTCTGCAAAGCCTGGGTAAGTTTCCAACAGGCACCACCTGTAGCAGTGTTAAACACATAGGAAGCCATATCTCTCTCCATTAAATTTGCTAGGCATCACTCAGAGTCTCTGTGGATATCTATAACATGAGCTGAAAAAGGAGAATCATGCCTTTTTCAGTGAAAAATATGATCAGACAGATGAGATAAGCTTCAGACAGCTTTTTTTTGGCTTGGCAAACCTAAAACTTCCTGTTACAGAAAACTACTCTCTGCACTCAACAGAAACAAATTTTGAATACTGGGCTTCCATGTTGGTTATTGGATGGCAATACATGTTTCTGTGAGTCAGACAGATCCTACTCACACCTACCTACTTGTCTAAACCCACAAATCTGGCAGTGGGACAAGTTGTTAATTCACAAGCATCTGTACCTGAAATGAAGAGTGCAAAGTGGCATATATAAAGTAAGTACCTAATTTATAAAGTAAGATCTATTTCAATAAAGGTAATTGAAGCATGGAGTCCAGAGGAGATCAGGTAATACAATATCATGCTGTGCACAGACACTGAATATGAAGCTCTGCAGAAAGGACTTGTTCTGCTGTGAAAATTCACCACTTGTCCCATTTCAGAGTTATGAGATTGTTCAGATTTTAATGAAGTACTTACACATATGCTTAATCAAACCTATTGAAGGACAAACTGTAATGGAAACCAAGCCCCTCCAGTGTAATGGTGCTTAAGAGTGAAGTTAACTGGGATTATTAATATAACCACTCTTACCTGAGTGAAAGGGAAACTAAGAACTGCCTTTCAAGTAAGCAATGGAAAATGAAGAAACATATTGAGAAGTAATGAACCTCATTACAGCCAAGAAGGATGAGTCCCTGAGTCAGGAAGCACTCATAAAAGCCTATTTCTGTTCTGATTTTTAAAAGAAAGAAGGCATATTTCTATCTTTCAGTGATAATGGCGTTCTCTCTGATCCATCAGAAACCAGGGAAAACTCTCAATAGGAAGCAGTCAGCTGCTTTAAAATCAGCAGAAGTGGAGTTGTATGACTGGCTACTGTTAGATTTAAGGAAATTTTGGAACCTGAGGGAAATTCCACAAGACTGAAGAGAATTGCAAAAAGTGCCAACATTTGAACAGGGGTAGATGGAAAATCCCAGGTGTTATTAACTCAGTTAATCAGATGTTGATTCTGGGTTCAGTTGTGAAAAGACTCATACTGCATACAAGCATTGAAGAATTTAAAGGCAGAATATTTTGTTTCAGTCAGCATAGTTGTATGGAAAATAGGTTTTGCCAAACTAACTTTTTTAGATGAAATTACAAGCTTCATTAACATAAATGCTTCTGATATAATCTAGAGTTTCCTATAAGGCATAAGGTTTATTTGCATGACACTGATAAAAAGACTGAGCACTCTACAAAGCAGTGTAGCATTTCTTAAGTCGAATACAATTAGAGAACTGACAGAACACAAAATACATGTAAATGAGAAACTGTGATGAAATGGGGCTGTTTCTGATAGCATCTTGCTCTTGACCAAATACCATCCAGATTCTTTCTTACAGATACTGAACGAAATGCAGATTTAAGTAGGGATAGCACTTGGAAGTGGCTCAACAAGGGAATGTGGTACTGTACCAAAAATGAAGCTCTGGCTTGTTTCATCAATATGTACTTGAATTGGACCAAATGAAAAACCAAACAGCCGGTGTGAAGACTGGAGGTCCCATTTTCATGATGTGAAGTTCTAAATACATTAGAAGGGAACTAGGGAGCACAAAACCATCAGTACAAAACTGTGGCTAAGAGCATTCAGACTCCAAAAGAACAGACTATCAGGGAAGATGAAAATTATATTATCTTTGCCTGAGGAACTAGTAAGACCACTTCTAGAATATTCTATCCTGCCTTCTACCCTTCAAAAGGATGTGGAAAATTTTGGGATATACTCAAAAATTTATGTCTAAATGAGACAAGGTTTGCAAACTATGCCAGATAACAAAGGGCTTGTAGAACCTAGTCTATGTAATTTGTTGAAGAGAAACCTAGAAGGGACTTCGAGAAAAGCTGCAACTTTTTCTGTCCTCATTTTTGCTTGCAAGGAAACCAAATTTTAAAACCTGGCATCTTACATGAAATGGATGTCCTAGTCTCTGAGCTGTTCTCATTCCAATGATCCTAAGCTCTAACAAATCCTATGCCAAGGGTAATACAAAGCTGAATTTTAACTGGAGATTGCTTATATTTCTTTCTAGATAAATCATCTGCTGGTGCGTGCAGCTCCAGAATTACACACCCTGATGGCATGAACAAGTTCTTCTTGCACCCAGAGAGACCATGTGGCTGAGAAATGCTGAGCAAAGGCAAGGGCTAAACTGTAAGCATCCTGGGCTCTAGTCCCACCTAAGCCCCTGCCCAATCTTTGAACCTGAGCAAGCATTTAACCCCCTCAGCCTCCAGCCCAGCTGTAAGAATGGGGAAAAAAATCAAGATCTTGCTGAAAAGCAGATGTTGCATCTCAGCGAAGATTTATATCCAAAAAGTAACTCAGTGAAAAGACCTGCTGGGGAATGCAAGCAAGTGGATGGATGGAGACTGTTGCAAATACTGTAAGGTCACACCTCTTCACATGGATACTTAGGAGTAAATGGGTCTGGTGGTGGATTAGCTTGTCCACTGCTTAATTTTGGGTCCACCGCAACAAATGGGAAGAGGCCTTATAGGAGTAGCATTTCCAGCCTCAAATTCACAGTGATAGCACATGCAGTGCTGCCAGAGCCAGCTTTGAATTTTGTGGATTGGAAGCACCACTGCCCAAAGCAGAGGTGGTGGGTTGTCGGAATTTTCTTGCTTCCATGGTTTGGAGCAGGCCAGTGAGCCCTGCCACTGGAAAGCCCTCAGTTTCAGTTCATATTTATTCATGTGCTCGTTTTTCTTGTTTGGTGAATGTTGCATGTCAATATTTAATCACCGCTGTGGAAACAGCAATACACATGCAAAGGAAGAGGAGAAAAAAGGGAAGGAAAGAATAGAAAACAGCGTTTTAAGGCACAACCAATTTGGCTGGTTTTGGTCTCTTGCCTCAGGAATGTGAGTTCGTATTGCCCATGTGCCTGCAAAGGGAAACAGGAATTGAAAAGGGAAGTGTATCAAACTGTTTACTTGAAACTATGGGCAAGAGTGGGAGCCAGAATGTCTGGGAATCCCATCAGGCATCCTCTGTTGGTGCACAGCTCCCTGGAATTGCTGCCTGGGGCCAATGATGCAACAGAGCTGTTGTGTTTTCAACCACCTCCTCTTTTCACCAAACCTTATGGGGGTATCCTGAGCTCCTCTTGGCAGAGTTCTGTTCCTGATCCTGGGGCATTGGACAGGCTGGATCAGAGCTGAAGGAGGGCAAGAAGGACCCGAGGCAGAACATCCAGCCATCCATCTAACAGCAGCAAAGATGCAATGGAGCTCTGGGGCTCCTGTCCTTCCTGCTCATGTGCAACTTGCATTGAAAAAGCAGCAACAACAAAAAGATAATACTCCAAAGACTTTTGTTGCTAAGACTTATGAAATACTGATTTCAAACAAAGTTTCACCAAGTAATATAACAAATTACCCAGCAATTTAAAAACTTCGTTTAAATTGCTGCTGATAATATGTGTCTGCTGGTAGTAAAACCAAAATTACATGGGAAAATACTGGATTTTAATTACAAGAAAGGACAAGGGAAAATTTCTTAAGTTATACATTTCAGTTATATTCAATTTGAAAACAAAAAAAAAAAGGAAAATGTGGTGACTGTGATCTCCAGAGAATAGTATTTTCTTCATGTATACCAACAAATTAAAGGAAGCCTTCTTTGTTTCTGTTGTTGGAAGTGGAAGAAGGGTATGTAGTTATGATTTGGAGGAAGAGCCATCAATACAGTGAAAAGTAGTTGTTATATGTTGCACTTGGCAATGGGAACATCCTGAATAAAAATACAGGGATGTGCATGCAGAAACCTGAGGAAAAGTCTAACCTGAAAGGGAGGTCATCTGGTGCTGCCAGTTAGGGCTGCAGGGTTTGTTCTATTCAGGCTCTAGTCATTCAGTATGACATTGCCTGTTGTCAAAAACCAGCAAGTCTCAGTGAAACCCTGGAGAAAGGGGAGACTGGAACACCCCCCAGGCTTTGGCAATAGTTATAGAAAATGTGTGTGTGTTTAGATCCTTGATTGCAAAAGAAAAATGGCATTAAGTTGGCACCAACAGAGAATTTTATACCTGTCAGTTTTTGCACAGGTCTGTAAATGGCAGAAACTTTCAACTTCTGCCAGAAAAGCATCAGGATTCCCACATACAAAGCCAGAGAAATGATATATCTATACCAAATACAAGAATTTAATTTTTATTTCAATATAGTCACTCTGATAAAAGAGCTAAATAAGTCTGCAGAGGCTTGATATAATCTAAAAAGGAAATACTTCTTGGTACGGAGAGTCACATCTCCCATTTTTGCACTCAGACCAGCCTGTAGCATATAATGACCAACATACAACTCTTTAGGAGATATATCTAAAAGCTACATTAACTTATAATCACTGATAATTGGGAAAAGTCTAATTTGACCTCTCAGGAGCTAGAATGTTGGAATTGCAGACCAAGTGTCATTAAGTACAAAGCAAAAGTTGACCTGTAGTTCTGTCCTCCCCATGCCAGTGCTCTCCAGATCCATACAATGGTATTTGTGCATTTTCTGCCTTCTCATGTGGACAGGGACTGGTCCCCCTGTTTGGGCCAAGTGAGGAAGAGATCCCCAGCTGTTGGCTCCAGCCCTGCTGTGCACGGGGCCTTTGATGCCAGGTCCTGGAGGGGCCTAGTGCCAAAGAGGAAAACCCAAAACTGCCCTGCAGCAGATGGGTGGTGGGATGACCTTTACAGGGGCCTCATTGTGAATTGCATTCTAATAACTCAGGGTTGGTCCAAATCTTTACGTCCTTCCACAATTCAACACTTAAAAATAATTAGAGATAATCCTTACCCAGGTGCCAAGAAACTTACAGATCTTCCTAGGTTTAAAACTAAACTAAACTGCTGGGTCCCAGGTTGAAGGTGATGTGTGGGTCAGGCTCCAGGCAGGTATGTATGGTTGCTGGTCCCCTTGTCTGCTTTTCCCAGTGGCTTTCTGATTTTCATGAAGAAACAGCAGAAGGCAGTGTTTTGGTTGCTTTGCCATGTTCCCATCCAGACCAACAGTATCCTTTCTTGAAGAGGGTGTGTATCTTGTGCCAGGTCCACACCATGAATATTGAGTACATGCAGTCCCTTTTGAATCACAGGAAGTATGTAGGCTTTGGAGATTATCAGCCCATTATTAACATTTCAGAAAAATATGAAGTGGTTTCCGCTTTATCTGTTTACTCTGTGGCTGATAAAATATTAACGTTTTTCAACCTTCACTGAATAATCCCTGGTCCCCATATTCCCAGACAATATGGTGTGTGGCTTAAATGGATCACCCCAAATTAAGCTGTTTCTCTTGGCTAATGTCATACAGGAAGCTGGTGAGAAAATGGTTGTTTGCACAGGATTTAAGCATTTAAAAAAAAATTGTGAAAAAGTGATGCTGAGGAAAACATTGGGCAAGTAGTAAAAGTGCTTTGCATGTGTGCAGCTGTTTCCTGGATATTTCTTTCTATTGCAGAGTCACTTGGTTTACAGGAAATTCCAGCTCACACACAAAGCCAGTCTCCCCAGAAAATGGGCTCTGGACTCAGCTGTATTGATCAGCTTTGTGCAACTGCTGGTGCTGGCAATTACACCACGTGCATGCTCACAGGCAGCAGAGGCTGTTTTGATTTGATTCTAAATGGTTTTTAGGAAATAATACTAAATTTGCCTCCATCTGACAGTAGGGCTGTTGTTTCTCATGGTTAGTTTTAGACCTGCCCAGATTAGATAGTGGTCCAGATACAATTTAGCACCTAACTCTGTGGGCAAGCAGCTGGCTCTGGGCTTGTGCTAAACAACACATGGAATTGTGCTTTTTACTGAGAGCTGCAGCAGAAACAAGCAGAACTGCAAATCCACAGGCTGATGCACAGACTGAAGGTCTCACAGCAGCCTTCTCTATATATCTAGAATTTGTACCAAGTTTAGAGGTCCTAAGAAATTCATAGTTTCTACCAGCTACTCTTTCTAGATTGTTTTCCCAAGTTTAGAATAGTGACAACACAAGATGGGTACAGACTCCAGAAAGCCCAGATAAAATTTACATGTTTAGCATTTTCTGTTGGATAGAAACCCATACATGCTGCAAGCACTGGTATGGTTCATCTCATGGCAGATCCAGCAATGCTCAGTTCTCATCCGGACGTGCTGGGAGCGAGACAAGTGCGAGCAGGGTTAGCCGGAGCTCCCATTCTGCTGAGTTGGCAGAGAGCCTCATGGCAGCAGATGCAGGGGACCTGAGATGATAAATGGACTTTGGAAAGCAACTCAAACATGTACATACAAATTAGTATTTAACATACAGTTGCTATTTGCAAATTATCCCCTTGTGATTTAGCTCTTGAATGAAAGCAACTGCGTTAGCTGAACAAACGGTAGCAGAGGAGGCTGCAAAAACACGCCTCCACTCCCACCCACAGCCATACCCCCGTGAGCCCGTAGGCCAACCTGCACATGCGTTTGCACGAGGCACACACATCCCTTCCCAAACAAGCCATGAGAGACACCCAGGCCCGGCCTCTCCTCCCACTCTACCAGGCATTTTCAGCCATGTGAGCCACCCTTAGCCAGCCACTAGCCCTGAGTAAGGACCCCAAACTGTGCAGAAGGGGCCGGTGGCAACCTGAACTGTCAGCATGCAGGTCACTGGTGAAGGGGAGACAGGAGCTGGGCTTTTAGCCAGGTGCTTTGGCAGAAGACAAGCTGGGTCACTATCCCATGTTTTTAATGGGAAGTGATGTTATGGCAACACATGAATCATATACAGTTTGACACCAAAAGGAATAAGCCACGGTGGCCCAACACCTGAGCACCCGCCCCTACATCCGGAGTGACACAGTGGGCTTGACGCAACAGGCCAAGCTCTGACGCGTGTTATGAACACTCAAAACCCCAAACTCCAAACCTCAACGATCAAAACCAGACCTCCCCAGTGTGAGAGTCCCAGTGCTGAGAGCCTGCACTGCTCCTGGGCTACTTGGAAGGGCCCGGGGCAGAGGGGAGGAAATCCAGGCTAGGGAGCATAGAGTTCCTTTGGAGTGCTAGCAGCTAGTTCAGTCTGCAAGGTGCCGGGGCAGCACATCCCAGCTAAGGAGCCTGCTTGCCTCCAGCAAATACGAGAGGCTGGTGGGTAGCATCCTCCTACCATTGCTCCTGGCATGGTGTGCTCAGGGCTGGCAGCCTGAGTGCCTGCCTGGATGAGCTCTGCACCAAGTGTGCTCTGCCAGCCCTACCCAGCAGCAGCACAATTCACCATCATTCCCCTGACCTCATGGCAGGGCTTGAGTTTAGAGGTACTAAAAAGGTGGTGTTACTCAGTGGCCTACATTTCACAGGTCATGTCTTTCCCAGCCAAAAAAAGAGGAAAAGGATTACATTTCAAAATAGTTTCCCTTCCCTTTGGAGGGAGAAGTCAGAGGTAGAGCCAAACAGCTGCTACTATGCATGATTTAAGGAGATAAGAGGCAGCAGCAAGAGGGAGAGACTGGGATTTATAGTATCAACCCTAAAAATAGTTGTTAAGAGAAAGCCTAAGCCTGGAAAAGCCTCACTGGGAGTTGCCCCATACACAATTGCTAAACTCAGCAGATGGCATCTAGGGGGGGGAAGATTTGCCTTTGAAGAATTTGTCTCCACCATCACCACTTTCACCCAAGATACCACTTTACACTTGAGGTTCAAGTGGCTCTACCCCTTGTGTGGATGTCCCTGGGACACAGGTCACAGTGAAACAGGCTGAAACAGAGCTGTCAACACGGCAGCTCACACAGGCTTATAAAAAGAAAGTACAACTGAAGCCAATATAACTTCCTCTTTGAGCATCTCTGAGCAAGGAAATGACTTGCCCAAGCAGGTTGGTGGCAGACACTAATGTGGAGAGGGGCTCTCCAGGCTGCATTCGAGCCGAACTCGAATGACATGCCCAAGTTGGCAACCAGACCTGGAAGGATCATCTGCATGTCGAGTCTAGCCCTCTGCAATTGCAGACAACCGTGTCATATAAAACCATTTAACTTTGCTAACTATGCTGCTCATCCCTTCAAACCTACCAGGAGTGTTTTCAGACCCTCTCGTCTACTGGCGTCGTCTTTGCTTTCCTTGCCAAAATGAAAGCCCCTAGGGCAGTGAGACCAATAAATACACATTCCACACTCAATTGGGAAAGCCCATCTGCTCTGAGAAAAGAAATAGATAAAAAGACAAATCCTAGTGAGTCTGAGATCAATAAGTATCAGAGCTGTCAGCTCTTCTGCTAGAAATGAGCTTTCTACTTGCATTTGCACTGAATGTCACCCACACACAAAAAAGACACTGATGCTGTAGCACAAGTATGTATTATGTATTTCATACTTTGAGGAAAAACATTACTTTATGAAGTATCTGGTTTAGAAGTTGTTGGAATTTTGATTTGCTGCCCAAGATAAAATAATTTTCTGGTTTAGCTTTTTTAAAAAATCACATTAATTTCTTTTTAGTGATGGGAGAGGAGCAGATACTTTTTAAGGGAAAGGTTAAAAAAAAGATGTTGTCTCTGGGGATTTCCAGCTGGATGCAAAAAAGCCTCTTTTCCACTAAAAGCTAAAATGTTTGATCGATTCCTTGTTTGGTTATCTCTCCCTCTCCACTCACTCAGGATGCTGAGCACCATGTAAGCCCAGTCTGTGGCCTGACCTGGCCTGGCTCTGCAGTGTGCCCAGCACAGCTGCACGCCTCATCCTCCCTGCTGGCAGTGGCAGAGGCACTCACAACACTGGTTTTGCTCAGAATGCCCACGTGCTGTTTCTAATAAAATCTGATCTCCTTCCTTTTGATGCAGATGACAGGAACTGGTCCTGGTTTAAGTCACCCAGCCCAAGAGCACACACCACAACTGGCCCATGATAACTCTGGAACTGGAGAGAGGGACTCAGGAAGCAATAAATCAACTGTGCTGAGTTATGACATTGGTGACAAAGGAATGGTTTCTCCTCCAGCAAGCCCTGTTGAAGGTACTTGGTCTCTGAAGGCACTGTAGGGGCTGGGCTGGCAGGCTCTGAAGTGCAGCAGACGGTGTTTATTTGTCCTATAAGCAATCTAGAAACAACCAGTGCTGCTGTGGATGGTTGACATACAAGCCTAAAAAATAGCATCAATAACACTGAAAAATTAATTACTTTGATAACGTTTTGAGGCCCCACTGAAAGTTTGTATGCCACTACACTAGGAATATATAGCTTCCTAATAGGAACTGGTTCACTCCTAAACAGAGAAGTTCGATGAAGAGTAATGGAGGCAGCCAGGGCAGAGAGTGGTGGAAAGATGTCCAAAGTCACACAGCAGCTTTTTAGTTCAGCAGTCCTGGTTCAGTGTGTTACTTGTTGCTCCTCACTAATTCTTCTATTATTAGTCGCACTACAAAAGTATCTTTGAAGCCTCTTAAGTACTATTTAACCATTAAATCACATGATGGAGCAAAGATAGGATGAGTGTGACTCAGGGAAGCCAGGACCCGTGTCTTGAAAAGCTACATCTGATAGAAACAGTCTCTCTTGTAAATGTGTTCCCAGAGGAACCTGGTGCTGGCTGGGAAACATTATCTGAATGTCTGAAACACTTTGAGCAACCACATCCAACGAGCATATTTTTTCACCACAGCCCCACAGTAGTCCCAAGAAGGAAGCACTGTGACAGCAGTAACATGTCCCCCATTGACTGGGCAGGGAAAGGAACTAGGGCTCCATGTTGCCAGGCATCCTTTCTACTTGAATTGCCTTCCTACTCTGACCAAGTAACAAGAAGTCCATATAGTGCTGAGTGGCATCAGAGGCTCATCCACACAGGGGGTCTGTAGCCAGAATGAGAAACCTGACTGGGTGGAAATACTGCAGCAGAGGCCCTGCAAACAGACACAGCTTCTAGAACTCAGGGTGATCCCCTCAGCACTCCCCTAACTGAAAATCTGAAGGGTCTGGGCCAATGTAACACGCCCTGGCCAGGCTGTGCAGAGCATGGCTCCCTCCAGGGGCAAACACACCGTTTGTTCAACTTGACTAGATTGTCTACAGACTCCAAAGCAAATAGCTAAGCATGCACCTTGTAAAAACTGTCATGTCCTCCTGTTTACAAGAGACTTCTCTGTTATATTTGCTCAGACCAAAGGTAAAGTCACACCAGTGAAACAAATAAGAAAGGAGAAGGAAGTCACACAAAGCAATGAAGATTGAGGTCCCAATCTGCTCTGGCAAATGGAGGCTGTTGGATATGGTCACATCACCTCCCTCCCTCTCTTCCTCCATCAAATTATTTGTGGCTGGGGAAAGGGACCATTTTAACAAAGAGCCTCCTAGGGAAGCCTGGTCTCAGCTTGCAGTATGAGATATGATGTCTTGGCCACACAGGATCCTCTTGTGGAGCAAGGAGGTTAGGATGTGTCTTGTCCACCCTGGAAGAGGAGTGCAAATCTATGCACAGCACACCAGAGCTGGGAGCCCTTCCAGTGTCCTGCACAGCTTTCAGAGGGGGATGGATGGTGCTGATCTCCTGGGAAAGGTGGCAGCATCTGCATCTGCTTGGGGGAGCTGACCAAAGGCTGGAAAGGCTCTGCAGATCAGGACTGCTTTTCCTTCCTGCTGCTCCTGTTACAGAGATTCTTCTGTCATGGGGCAGTGAGTTGTGGATTCACCTCTTCACTCCTGTCTACTCCACAGACAGTATAGGACAAATTGAAGATACTTGGCATCACAGATAAATTTCTAAGGTGCCATAAACCCCAGTGTGGGTTACATATTGGGTGAATGTTGGTGAGAAAAAAGGTGTAAGGGGAAAGTGCTGTGATTTGGCAAATGACAGATACACCATGTGTAACTGACCCCAGAAACAAAAAGTGGTTCCATCAATCCAGGAACTTGTTTATAAATAATTTTAAAAGCAAGCACGTGGGCAGACAGAGATGCAGAAGAGGCACCTCTATCCCTCAGGAACTGCTGGCTCCTGTCCATGAGATTTCCACAGAGCACTTCTATCTCATTAAAATAGTTTCTTCATGGGCCATGAAAAGATTTTCCATGCATGGAAAAGATTCATAATGCTCTCAGCTCTGAGCAAAGGAACAACAGAGGATGGCTTGGAGAAGTTGACACTACACCTGGGCCCAAACAGAAAAATTGGATCAAGATCAAAGCCATCAACTCTGTGGTACCCTGAAGGGAGATGCTAAAAAACCCAACCTCAATGGCAGGATTTGGGATCACCAGGCAGGCATCACTTACCCAGCTCTGGCTGACACAGTCCAAGGAGCAGCTGCAGCTTGTTTCCCACAACAGAAGCCCCTCCCTTGCCTCACCCTTTACCAGCATTCTTGGGTTAGCCCTCCCCAAGGAGGGAGCACACCCAGCTGCCTGAGCAGGGTGAGGGCCTATCTTCTCCTTGGGGTGCACCTGGCTCTAAGCCCCCTGCATGTTCCCTTGGGCTGGGGGCTGGCAGTGTTGGACACAACCTGGGGCAGAGGGAAGGAGCTGCTCCAGGCTGAGAGCCTCTCTCCACCCCTTCCAGGCATATCCACAGCAGAGCCAAAGGCTGCTTTGCAGTGCCCTGGAGCTGCAAAGCTCTTGGGGCCAGAGCCTGAGCCTGGTCTTCAGCTGCTGAGGCTCTAGGAGTTTTCAGCTCTCTGGAAAAAGGAGTCGAAATGCTGTTTATTTGGAGAAGGCACAGGCTGGAGGAGTGTCTCTTCACCACCCCCTATTCAAAAGGAGGATGCTGATGCTCACTCCCCTGTGCTGCCTTCCAGCCCCTTGCTCCCCCCTTCCAGCTCTTTTCTCCCTACCTCTGTCTTTTCCTTTTCGAGAGGGTTGGATCAAGAAACACAAACACTTCTGATTAGCTTGTAGTAAATGAAGTACAGTATTTTAGCTTCAAGAAATTTTGGAGAGGCTCACACAAGGCTAGAATTTAGCTTTCATTCTGAAAACCAGGCTACAGAAACCCCTCCTTGAGATCGTTTTACTGATACCTGGGTTTCTTCCTCCTCCTCTTTGGCAGGAGGCTGTGGCACCAGAAAGTGTCAATTTACTCTCTCTACTGGGCCAAGAACATCCCTGGTACAAATTTATTGCTCTTAATAGGGCTGGGCCTTTAATTCCTAGTGCATACTTGTGAAGAATTTTGGCTTGTCACTGAGGAGTAGGAATTATTTTCTTCTCTACAGGTACAGGCAGGTCCTCCTTTTGCTGAGGGCTCTGCACATCCCAGGAAGAGCATTACTGCAGTGCTGCCATAAAGAAGATATGAAAACCCCATAAGCACCTGCTTGTGCTGAAAGCCAGCAGCAGAATGGCTGCTTTTTAGTACATGGGATTTTTTCTTCTTCTTTTCGCCCTTTTTATTGCTCTGCTACTAGTTCAAGTGCTACTGTGGGATCAATCTGCTCCCAGTCCCTTAGGGAATTAGACAATGGAGTAAAAGGCTCCTATAATGAAGATGGGGCACTTTTGCCATTAAAGTCACTAGCAGCTGAAGCACTAAGGTTTCACAGCAGATTTCATTACTTCTTCCCATTTGTAAAGGGATCTGGTTTCAATGCTTGTCATGCTCAGCTGGCTGGGGTTCCTGCCATGCTCCTCTGTGGATGGTGCTGATGTTCTCACTGCTGCAAAAGCTGCTGCTGGTGGCTTCCCATCACTAATGGGGCAAGTGGCCACCAACAGTGGCAGTCCATTAAAGGCTATTCCCTGAGAGAGGCTTGCTGACTGGAAGGAATCTCCCTCCTGCATTCCAGCTCACTTCAGTGTCCGTAGGGCAAATCTGGGCTGAATACAGGGCTTTTAGCAAAAATCAGCCTGAAGGAAAGCAAAGAACAGAGACGAGCACACTGCCAGTATGTTCCAAAAGTCCTGCCAGACTGCTGGCATGTCCATGACAGTGCATGTGGGAGAGATGAAGAGACCTCTCTGAGCAAATGCCCCTTTGCAACGCAGAGGGGAGCCAGGCTGGCCAGGCCAGCAGCTCTACTCACTCCTCTAATAAACAACATCTGAACCCTGAACAATTCCTGAGAGTACAAACAACAGGGACTACTGAGGGATGCAATTCCCACAGTACATCAAGCTACAGCTCCCCATGGAGACTATGTGGGTTCAACCTGCAGCAAAAGGCTCTGATACTGCAGTTCCTTCTGTAAGGGCACCTCTGCACCCAGCCTGGCAGCAGAAGTGGTTGCACATTAGCACTAAACTTCATCCCAGTTTGCAGTAGAGTCCCCTTTTGACATCTTTCTCAATAATACCAGTAGCTTTCTCATTGTTACTCTGTGAAACCAGCACCATGAGCACACAGTGGCTTGCAAAGTCAGGTGAAAGAGGGGATATTGTTTCAGTTCTTCACGTTACTGAAATGTGAACAGGAGATGCAGATCGCTTTTCTTCTGCAAGGAACAAAACCCAGCCTCCGTGACCAAAAATTCTCTTTGGATTTCAACTTATGAGTGCCTCAGCTTCCTCAGGTCTACAAAGAAGGATTTGTGACAGTTGGAAAAGCCCAAGTAAGAAGACATGGAAGAATGAAAAATGATGACAATTTAAATGTCCGCTTTTACCCTCCTATCAAACTCTTCTGGACTCAGCCATTATGGATCAATCATAGGTAAGTGTAATAAAAGCATCACTATTCTTACAAAAGAAAATGATGCTTACTAGAGGTCCCAGGATGGAGGCTTGGCCAATCAGTCCCTTTCTCTAAAAATCCATTTCTGCTTTCTGTGACTCTGCATGCCTAATGATGTTTTGTGTACATCTGAGAGTCTGCACAGACACTCAACAAACCATTTGCCTGAGGCCTTCATTTCATGGATACTATGTGAACTGGTCTCCAGATAGATGAGGTTGCAGAGGTTAAATAGCTAGTTACAGTACATAAAGTTTATATCCACTGTGACTAGATGAAGCTTTTCCCTCTTTTTAAGTGCCTTTCTCTTTATGGAAAAGAGAAAGATGACTGCAGTCACATCCCAGTTTTACAGCATAATCCTATTTTAATGGTAATAACATACAAAATCCTTCCTACTTTACATCCAAACACCTGCACTGCACTTCTGTAGCAGTGAGAGATGCTATCAGCCCACAAGGGAGACTGGGTGCCTGTGTCTCGACAATCAGTCTGACCTAACATACCTAACAGTCTTCTATTTCAGACATCTAGTGAGATGAGCAAGGCTAAATACAGTGGGGATCCAGAACCTGTCCCAAGAAATTGAGGTAATTTTTCCTTCCTTTTATCAAATGTATATAGCAACAATGTCCTTCCCACTGTGACTTAGTTTTCTACCAAATTTCATAGAGAAGGTCTTTGGAATATGAAATGCATATTTCATTTCATAAAGTTAAGAATACTTCATCAAATAAAGAAAATTACCATTACCAGATGTTCCATGCCCTGATGGAGCTACGTAGTTGCAGGCAGGTAGTGCCATAATTTCTTTCTCCATCATGCCAGGAAATGCTGTCTCAAGTGCCAGCTGGGTACATCCCAAGAGCAATGATTCCTCCAGGGGCTCACTAGTTTGGTGACCTGTTCCCACCAGCCATCTTGTCTTTATTCGCTCTAGGGCAGAAAGTGAGGAATTTTTAAATGACTCATGAGATAGTCAAATCCAATTTCAACTTTGATGCAGTCTGGAGTTCCTAGTGACCATTTTCAGCCATCTCCTCCATGAAAAGTGGGGTTTTTTTGATAAAGCTCCTTCTGTGCTCTGCCACAGCTCCTTCTGTCTCCCAAAGCAGTGGCTGTGCACTGGACCATCACATGCTCTCCTCTGTAAATAGATGTGAGGAAGCAAAGAATTGCAAGGCAGGAAATGGCCACTTGGTCCAATGAGACTGGCCCTTTAAGTTTATCTCCAACGCACCTCCTTGCTTTGTCCTTGCATCTGCAAATCTCCTTTCTCCTCATAAAAATGTCTAGCTGTCTCTTAAACCCATTCAAAGTATTTGCTTAAGTGACCTAACTTGGCAGCAACTCTACAGCTTTTGGGCAGGCCTGAGTGACATAATGCTGCCAGAATCCCCTGTTTATTTTTCATGTTGCCTGCAATCCTGCCATGCTGGGCTGGGCTGTAGCAGATAAACAAGTCCTGTACAGCCCACAGGAACCATCCATGGAAAACTCAAAGCTACCAGAAATGGCAATGCTGA
This sequence comes from Lanius collurio, assembly GCA_020086605.1. NCBI lineage: Eukaryota > Metazoa > Chordata > Aves > Passeriformes > Laniidae > Lanius > Lanius collurio. Next base: position 3,520,249 of record JACBWW010000031.1, on the reverse strand, counting down.
CTCAGCATCCAAAATGCTTCCCATGAAATAACTCAGGAGCCAGCCAGCCTCTTTGGAGTTTGTGCTCATGGAAGAACCATGTCTGGGTGGAGACCTGAATTGGCTTCAGCCAGTGTTCAAGAACAGATGGGAGAGTTTCTGTCACCGTCCCATCTAAACTTCTCCTTACTAAGCATATCGAAGCACCTCCTGTTCCCAATTGGCAGGTAGCTAATTTAGATACAGTTAAATAGTAAAGATTTTGTGAAGATTAGCTGGCTTTTGTGCTGCTTATAAGTTTTCTTTGGAATGACATCCACTTGCTTGCTCTAACTCTAGATGAGCACTGCCATTTGGGTCACTCACCATGGTTCCTTCCTCCCTGGTGAAAAACCAGCTTCACCATCTGCTCAAACCTAGTGTAACTCTGCCTCCCACTGGAGTGTACAGTGGATAATTTGTTTCTCTGTATCTGGTCTTAAATTCCTGTTACTGATGCTGCTGAACACACACTACCCCACAAGGGGCAAGTTTCAATTGATGCAGCTGATGCTGTGTATTTATTCCTATCAATCCCACTCAGTGCTTTTCACACATTTTTGCTTGGGAGCACCCCCAGTTCCCTATGTGGGACTGTACACCTCCTAGCACAGTGAATTGAAGCCAGGGAGATTGTCATCACATTTTCCTAGCTACCTTTGCTACATCCCGGCAAAGATCCCAGCCTGAAAATCATAATCACAGAATAAACTTTATCAGAGGATGTGGATCCTCATCCACATGCACCATTACATGTGCACCGATGGTTATATGTAATGTCTAAAGCCTTAAAGCCACTGAAGTAAACACTGTGACAACCAGCCTTCAGTCTTTTGTGGCAATTCATACTCTGGAACACGCTGTGAGCAACCAGCACTGTTCTTCTTCATCAGCTGCCTGAGCATTTGTCAGCTGAACTGCAGCGGCAGGAAGGCAGGAATAAAACCCTCCAACTTTAACTTTTCCATATACACTGTATTCTTAGGTTACAAAATAATCCTACAATATAAATGTAGCCTCACTAAGGCAAAGGGACCATTGATATGAAAACTTATCTGTAATATTAGGATCTCTTCTGGTTATTTTCAAGATTCTGTAAATGGTTGGCATATGGAAAAATCCCTTTTCTCTTGATATAAATCCCATTCTCATAAACATTTGAAAATGCTATTATTCTGGTTTTGCCAATAAGAACAGACATTTAAAGCATGTAGAAACAGAATTGGGTTTTTAACGAGCCTTTTTGCTCCTCTCTAATTACTTTTTGTAGCACTTTAAATGACAGGGTTCCTGATGTAACCCTTCTGCAATCTCCGAGAGACAATTGCTATTTGATTTTTTGTTTCCTATATTTTGAGCATTGATGATGTATTTTATATCTAATGTTGCTATGCATCTACAGGCATGTGCCAATTTTTTTTTCCACCTGTGCTTGGGTGCACCATGCCTGGTGAGAGAGGAGGCCAGATTCTGCTCTCCCTGGAAAGCTTAGTTCGAGCTGATTTAATTTCATCTGTAATGAAACTTATTTTCCATTTTCCCATATGACTCCTTCAACTGTTTAAGGCCCCTATGTGTACTAGGTTGTGCTGACTTTTGATGATTTCTTCATCGTCAGCCTGTGTACAGAGTGTTCTGTGTTCAGAGAGATATATGCAACAATGCAAAACACATTTCTTAGCTGAAAAGTAAATCCCAGTTTTGAGAGACTTTATTTGCCATAACATCAAGCTTTTCCCAGAAACTGCCTTTCATTTCACCCTGCATTTGGATTCCCCATTCACTTCACCCTGCTTCTTCCTCAGCCTGGCAAAGCTCAAATTCCCTCAGCAACTTGATATCAACTAATGCTATATCAAAGGAAGACTAAACCCCATTTAACTATTCATAGCGGGATATGAACACTCTCAAGAAGACTAACAGCTCATAGCTGGGAGTCCACTGCCACAAGCCTGAGCAGCCCCAGCCTCCCCACATCTTTCCCACAGCTGGAGAGCTGCAGCTGGTGCCACTCCTTACTCAGCCCAGCCATCCCAGGATGCTCCCCCGTGTGCAGCTGTGGCTGCTGAGCCAAAGGGCACCCAACTGAGCCTCACACACTGTCAGCTCGTTGCACTCAGACATCTGGAGATTACACAAAGAACAAAAAGAAAGACAAACCTACAAGAGAAAACTGAAGAGAAGTCCCCAAGCAATGGCTGTGTTGGAGTAGTGCTTCTCCTGTTTCCACACCATCATTTTTCAATTGCTTCTCTGTGTCTATTTTAAAGCAGAACTCTGATCTGCACATTTGGGTTCAAAACAAGCCAAGTTCCTGCTGTAGCATTGCATGTGCTTAGTATCCAAATTGGCATGGGATGGAGGCTGCCTTCCCCAGCAGGAGATCTGAGCACCTCTTGTTGACTTAAATGTCTTGTCCACTTTCATGGAAAACTGACTGTGGCTTCACATCCTGCACAACCCAACTGCAATAGGCTAAAAGTAAGGGACAGACAGGGAGAAGGGAACAGCTTTCATGGAAGAGCTGGAAGGTAAGAGAGGCTGACTGTGCCTGGTTGGTACATGCTTTTTTCCACTGATGCTGGCAGATAAATCACTGCCCTCTCATGTCCCCACGGCAGGTGTGTACAGAGCAGCTGCTCTTTGAGCTCTATTGCCCTGTAATGGCACATGTATGTTCTACCTTCACCCCTGCCACAGCTGCTGTGAAATAAATCTCTTAACCCACTAGAAGGTGGATTCCCCCCTTGTGTCATGGGGAGAGATATTTTCATGGTAAGAGGATGGGAGGAGATAGGGCTTTGCAGCCAGAAACATGCAGAACAATATTCAAAGTCACAGTCCTGTCTTCCCATCCAGATGTTTCCAGAGACACCAAACCACTGCATACCAAACTCAGGGCTTCTCATTCCCACCAGAAGGCACTGCATGAGGAAAGTATATGTGCTCTGTTTAACCTCATTTATTCCTTAGCAACCAAAAGCTCCCTGTATTTTCCCATCTTGGGGGCTTATGTGTGGATCCCCATTCAGTGACATTCTCCCACCATGAATGATTAAGGAATCTGAATCTTTAAAAATTGCCAGATCCCATTTCTATTCCTAAATACAGCCCTGTAGAGAGAGATAAGCCTGGGAGGCCAGGGGATTTTACTTAATGATCACTTTTTATGGGGCCAAGAAGCAGTGCTATGAAAAGGAGGTTGGGGGCCATTTCTCCCCTCTCTGCCTGTGCTTTGCAGAGATTTATGCAAACATTTTTGGTGTTTTACCTAGCTGTGCTGTGTTTGCTGGGAAAGCAGCTAGGGTCTTGCCCTGGGATGTGTGGCACATGTGTCAGGTCTTGGAAGATATGTTAAGCACTGGTCAGTGCTAATGGGAAGTAAGGATTAACATCTTAATCCCTGGTGTAGCTGTGCCACCAGCAAATCCAAGGGAGTGGGCAACTACCTCAAGGTGGAATGAAATACAAAACTAGTTTGAACAGGCTCCCTCTGAGAGAGCTGCCCATAGCCTTGCCTTCCTATTTTGGGAATGAGTGGGATTTTGCCTCTCATTCATCAGTAACGTACTTTTATCCTAATGAGGGCAAGTGTGGAGTGGTAACTGCTTAGCAAGATCTGTGCTGCAGGATTTCCTTGCCTAATACAGCTCTTGAGGACAGGTTTATTTGTGTGGTTTACTTCATATACCCACAATATTTTCCTTCCTGCACAGTGCTGAATGTACCTATTTAAATTTATGCTCAGGACCAACTCAGTCCACTACAAATAAGGTACATAAGTTTCACTGTCTCATTACCTGTATTTTCCTGTGGGAGGAGGTGGGATTACAAACCAAGGAACAGGAGAGAACAGCCATGGAACATGGAATGTCCTTAGCAGTGCCACTTGACCTTAGAACCTGCAGGCTCAGGAATAGGGGAGCGTAACCAGCAGAGTCAGCAGCTGGGATTCAACTGCCCCAGCAGGAACTGAAAACAAATGAACAGACTAACTGAAATATACCTTCCCCCTGATCTCTCTGAATCAACACCATGCTGTTTACAGTAGTGTATAATAATATTGAATCTAGATTTGCATGGGACAATTTCTATGCCACAGCACATGATAACTCTCCAATAACTTTTTTTTTCAGTGATGCAAAAACATTTACTTTTATGATAATGAAAATAAAGTCAGTAAAATCCCTTTGTCCTGTTGTTTTGATCAGATAAACCATATCTACCAACTGTTAGAAGGAGGATTAACTTGGGTCGACATTTTTTTAAATGTATTATGAGAAAAGCCCTTGGGCCAAAACATTTACAGGCCAGGTTTTAGTGTATGTTGATCTAATATTTTTGCTGAAGAAAATGTCTTTAGACCTGGCAGGTGTGAATTGGTTTTTATTACTTCAAGCGTCTACTAGCAAAGTTTTAATTAACAGAGTTGTACACAAAATATTTTCAAAGATGCAAGAGTGAGGAACTCGGGAGAATGACTCCTGGGTCCTCTTTCCAGTTCCTGAACAGTCCTGCAGACAGGACTGTAGTAGTCTTACCTCACTATCCCATGGCTCTCAAATTGGTGGGGCAAGTTCTCTGATATCCGGCTGTTCCTCTCATGTGTTATTTGCAAGACCCCCGTCCTGCTGTCACTTACTGAAGAAATTGTCTCTGCTATGGACTAAAGGGAAGTACAGAAGCACAGAGATGGATAGACTTGGCTGAAGTCTCCCAGCCAGTCTGGGACAGAACAAGCACAGGCCCTCAGGTGTCCATAGACCTGCTCCTGTGACCTCATTGTCCTGAGGAGGCCATTGGCCTCTCTCCATTCCACCTGGGGAGATGCCCACTTTTGAGGACTGTGGAAGAAAAGGGAACAAGCTTAGCAAGCTGCTTGCCTACTACAAACATAACAGGGGAAAACACAGAATTTGCTTTGCCTCTTATCAGAGACGTTAGGCCACAAGAGATAAGGTTATTAGCAAAAACATAACACTGGTGCTCTAGTCAGATAGCAGAGGAGATAGACCACTAATCTTATCAGCTCTTTTATGAAGTCTCCCTCACTGTTATTGTAATTTTCTGATAATATTATATACAGAATTGATAGCATTTTATTTTTCCTGGACAGGCTCTTTTCACTTGCCCTTTCCTTAACAGGTTGTCTTTTTTCCTTCTCAAATAAGTGAACTTTCCCTCTGAAGTCCTAAGTCTGGCTGCTCCATTTTGCCTCTTTTAGATCCACTTTATCCCAGTTTCAGATTGCTTCAGTTGCACTTCTTTTACAGTCCTTTGTCTTCTGTTGCCACTCTTTCAACTGAGATTTGGGGAAAGTTTTTTGACAATGACAACAGTAAATGGGATGATTTGCACTTCATCCAAAACTCCACTCTTTGTCTGAGGAGCAATTATTTATCATGAATAATATAGTCCTTTTGTGTACTTGGGAAAGAGCAGTTTCCTTATTTAGCTGTGCATTTCCATGGGATTCCCCATCACTTTGTCCCTCTGCAGTATCCTGAATATTATGTAAATCTTTGCTTTTTAATTAAATTTAATAAAAGTGAAAGAATCAGCTCTCTAGATCACTAGAGAGCTCTTGTAGAGAGCTCTTGTAGACTGGCTTGTAAAGGCAAACTCCTTGAACAGTTCCTGCTGTAGGATCATTTTTTTGACATTTAGGTTCACAATTTTGAGAATGTAAAAGCACCTTCATGCAGACAAAAATTAGGCCCTAAATTATGAAGTGCTGATTCTATACCACTAAAATTAGTGAGAGATTAGTCACAAGTTTCAAAGGGCACAGGGTCAGGCTCTACCAGAAAAACACAGTCACCCTGATTTATTGTGCACATTTTCATGGGACAGCCTTTGAGATGCAGAGAAGGTCTCAACATGGCCAAATGAAATGGTATGTGGAACGCCCCTCCTTAGAACCCTCTGTATGCTCCTTATTGTGTCCCGCACAGTCAGGCTGAAAATTTGGGTCGTTACCATGCAGATTATAACTAATTTCATACATATGATTTTGAAAGAGATCACTTTACAGGGCCTTTGCACACGGATTATTCTCAATCCTCCTTGAGGGGTGATCTCAAAAGTTTTTTCTCGGTATGATAGATTGATTTTTCTTTTGGCCATTTGTGATGATTAAAGCAGAGATCTTGACAGGTCCTCCTACAAAGGGTCAAGTCCTGCTCCTGGAAAGATGGGAGTTGGCATCTGGTAGCCTGAAACTGGGACAGGCATTTTAAAATCCAGACACTTGCCCAGGCATTAATTCAGACTGTCTGGATGGGACAACGTTTGTCTGCCTGTGTGGTTCTCATACTCATTGTTTCCAGGAGTTGTCCTTCCTAGAATAACACACATCTCTGAATGATGCTGTTTGGCTGCCCTAAGAGCACCTCAGTGGAGTAGGGCATGTTGTCTTAAATAATTTCTAATTCCTTCCTTTCTGTGGTGTTATAATGCCTTGTGTACACTGCTCTCTCTGGCAGACCAGTCTCTGCCTTGGAGCGTGGTGAGAGGCTGCATTATTGTGCTCCTGAGGGGATCAACAGCTTGGCACACTGTTGTGTTTTCTGAATCTTCATCAGTATCTGCTGTAAGGCTATTTTTTTTTGTGATATCCAGATACATCTAAGGGCATGTGTGAGTCCTAAGGCAAATTTAACATTAACTGAAAAGCACAGAGCAAGATTTTTTTTCTAGGTCAACTGAATTTCTCATTGATAAATCAGAAAAGGACCAGGCCCTGCCCAAGAGCAGAGCTGGGCTATTCTGTTGCGCTGGCTTCAGTGCCCAGCCACTGCACTTTAGAACCCAACCTGCTTCCTTTTTCATTCCAGAAAAACCATGCAGCCCTCAAAAGTTTGATTTTGTCAGGGGATGTGGTTTTTCCATAAGTGCTGGCTTGGTTTGTGATGGTGTAATTTTGTCTGTGTTTCATATGAAGGGCTCATTTATGACTAACAGCTAGAGTGTAAATGCTTGAAGTCATGCATTTTATACCTATAAATAGGTATATTATCAATGGGTATGACCAGATGAGAGTAATTTGTTGCAGAATATTTTGGAGGGCCTCTTGAACACTACTGCAATCACTAACCATTAACTGCCCTATTTGTCATTTAGTAACAACTTACTTTGTAAGTAAGTGTGTTGTGGATAATACGAAATATAAGTGGATTTTCATTTTGGTGATAATCTTGCTGTCTGAGCAATCCTCTATTCTGACTTGCTGGATTCCCTCAAAAATCCCAAGACACACAAATAGGAACAAAAACTCTGACCTGTTTCTGTTTTCACAGCCCAAATCACAACCCTGAAGCAAAATAAAACACTAAGAAATTTGGAGGCCTTTCTCAGACATAGACAGAAATCCAGATAACCTGGAACACATAGGTCAAAATTAACTTACTAACATTTACAGACAAGTCTGAGACAATCATACATTTCCGGGTTTGAAAGAGTAAGTAGACTGTGAAGTGACATCCAAAGAAGACATCTGAAGTGAAATGCAAGTCCTTTACCTGTCCAAAGTATTACCTAATAGTGATGCAACAACATCAGAACTTCTTAATACAAACTGAACTACAGATCTCTTTGCACTGAACAAAATGGGAGGAGAGAGAAGCAGAGTGGCACTACTTGGTGGAAGAAGAGCCAAGCAGTAGTGGGTGCTCAGGAGCTTGCCAGGCCAGCTGCCTTCTCTATGGGGCAAAAGAGCTGAGGGTCTTGGTGTGAAAACACACCCACACAATCCCTGTGAGTCGGTGGTATTTTGGTGTCCAGTGAAAGCTGAATCGCTTTGACTCAGCTGCAGAAGCACTTAGGAGTTGTGTGGGAGTCCCCCAGAACACATAACAAATCATGGAGTAACAAAGGGAATTAAAAGGTAGTAATATGATACATGATTTAAGAACATGGATTAAATATTGAATTAAGTCCTACTCTCCATTCAGCCTACAGTCAGTCTCTTTGCTATAAAACGGCACTGGGGGCAAATTCTGCTCCTGCTTTAATGGGAATGAGGAGGAATTGCTATGGAGTTATGCCAGAACAAGCCTGAGATGGTGAGAGGAGCCTGAAGCCAGGGCAGCAATGTGGTCAGGGCATGCCCAAGAGGGGATGGGGTGGACGGAGTTCCTGACACAGTTGTCAGTGTAGGCAGACAGGTCCTAATTGGTCTGATCTGATTACTTTTTCCAAAAGCTTTGAACTTTGCACAGGATGCCTTGGGCCTGCCTGCAGGAGCCCTGCTCTGGTGGGGAATTAGCACAATGGCTGGGCTGACCTCCCCCCACCCCAATTGAATTTTATTATCTAACGGGCAATGGTTGGTGATGAATGACTGACAGGTGTGATCAGCTGATGGGAATAGCTGGGGATGGTACACATACACTGTGACTTTACCACACTATAATGTGTTCTGCAGTGGGCAAAGGATAAAGCTTGTAAAACATTTGTTTTAAGTCTTAAAATATCAAATTCCTCATAACTATGGGCTTCCTAAAACTGGCCCTGGTAATTACAAGTGTTGAGCCATGAATAATTTCACGCTAGGAGGTGCATTAATTTTAACCTCCTCCCACCTCCTCCAGACATTGTGAAAGCACATTACCAGTGAGGACAAGTTTATGATCTTATCCAGGACAACTGGTGCAATAATATGAAATGAAAACCAAGACAAAAATGTCATTGTCTGCACACTCTGTACAAAGGGATCCTGCAGAAAGCTCCCTTTGCAGCCTGAGACCAGGAGTGCTCCAAAGGTGTGAGCAAGATTTATGGAGCCTTTCCAAGCACATGGCTCAGACCCTGTCAGATCTGACTGTTGTCAGCCTGGTGTCTAGGGACTGTTTCAAAGAATGGGGAGGAGTTCTGACATCCTTATGTTTTGACTGTCCTATGAAGGTTTTTATTTAAAATCTTCAACCATGCTTTCACAAAAATCCACTGAGACCTACACATTGATCCAGATGTAGCCTGCTTGGTCCCAAAGCAATCACCTGCAGTCTGGAATACTTAGGTTTCTAATCTCACTGCCACTAAGTTCAAGGCAGTGGCATAAGGATGTATTTGGCAAGCCCTCCCTGCTTAACATCTACATGTTTCTGTCTGATCACATTTACAACAGCAACCCCATGTTTCACAACTCACTCAGAAGTTACACCTCAGTCAGAGAGGAAACAGGCAAGTCTGGCTGGAGGAAAGATGAGAGATTTCTATCTTGGGCAGGGCACCCCACAGAGTATTTGCCATTCAGGCTGTGTCGAGGCTGCACTGTCAACACCATCCTCAAGAAGGATGTATAATACAGATGTTAAACACCAATTATCCCACTAAAGATCAGGTAAAGTTAAATAATGGCAAGGGTGTGATGCTTAACATTGAACAAATTAGGGATGATATTCTCTCCTTAAGGTTCCCAGGGGCCCCCGTGCAGCTCTCCCTCACCTTGTACTACATCAGATTGTGTGTGCTGTTACAGCAATGCCTGGTTGCGAAGTAAAAAGTTGTCTTGATGTAGATTTGAAAGCTGTGGGGTTTGCTTCACAAACTCTGTGCTAACATGCTGACAGAGTCTTTCTCAGTTGCTTCTCAGTCCCTTTAGACTGAGCTAAATACCTTGAGCTAAATATATAGGCAGCCCTGGTTTATATCAAGACATTACAATTCATAAGTCATTAATGTTGGGCTGCACAAGGTAGAATTTAATTTCTATGTCTCATCTATGATCCTGAAAAATAAAATCTTTGGGCACATTAATGATTGTGCCCTTTTTGTCCTTTATAATAGTATAAGAGCACTGAAGCCAGCTATAAGTTGTTTACTTGAAATTTTTCATGCTTTCTTTCTACCCTTTCAGAAAAACGTATCAGTGTATCACTACTACTAAGATGAAATTTTCCTCTGGAAATCAAAGCACAACGAAAACTCTTAATCAGTTTCGCCATTCTCTTCAAAACTTTGTGGTAGCAGATGCCTTAAACTCTCTCGTGGGTGAAGGGGAAAGGTTGGATTACTGAAAAAACAAGGCAGGCTTCAGAGTGTGGAGGAGGCATTAGGAACTGCTTAGGATCTCAAACCTGCAACACCTTGAACCCATCACCAGCCAGAACCGTGATGGATGGGAGAGGATAAAGGGCAGTCTAGCTGACCCATGATGCCTTCCAGTGCCCTCCAAGAAACAAGAAGAAAAGAGATTCTTATCACTCTGTGAAAGAACAGAGGGGGAAATTATCATTAAAATGCCTTCCTAATAAAACTAACAAACAGGAACTTTTTTTTCTTTCAAACTCCATTCTCTTATCCCTTCCCTACAAGCTTCAAGATGGCCATGACTTGAAGAATTTCAGTCTTTGGGTGAACCTTTCCTAAGTAGAGGTCACATCCTTCTGCCTAGATTTTAGTTTTGTTAGAAAATCTTCTTTGTAAACCTCAAGATAATAAATAATTTTGGGTATATCTTTACAGTCATCAGTGCATGGAATCACTATGTAGAATTATAGTAACACACAGAATTAATGTAAGTAATAAAATTATATATTTGTGAATGTGGATTCACATCCCACATCACCTGCTGGAGAATCACTGATGAAACATTAATGAGTGACTTTATTTCTCTGTTTGCTTTAGGTCTGGGAATTCTGCTGTCTCTTTGTAAAGTGCTCTAGGATGACGTCAAGTAGTGGAGAAGTTTAGGTGTGTTATGGAACCGAGGCAATTACAGACCTTGTAGCAAAGAATTTATAGTACAAAGCTGGCCATTGAAATTTAATTTCCTGTGATTGCTTTCCCCCATAGATATTTGCAGCTGTGCATGTTGTGTCTCTCCCAGCCAGCCAAAGAGATTTGCAGAGCTCATGGGAATCTTTAGGAGTCAGATCTCCCCAAAAGTGGCATGATGCTGCCAGTGTGCTTTTACATCACATCTTCCTGGTGGTCATAGAGGCTGGTAGGACAAGGCTGCAAAGCTGAGCAGATCTCAGGTTCAGTGTCCAGCTGCAGGGCATCTTGCAGGACTTGAAGTTGTGGATAACAGGAATCAAGAAATGACCTGTGGAAATTCACTTGTAACAGCCCAACAACCTACACACACACTCTTGGCAGACAGCTGGGGGCTAGAAGGGCTTTTTACCTGTTCCCTGAAAGCTTCATATAGGCTCTGGAGCAGGAGGGGTTGGAAACATTTTTTTAAAGTTAATCTTAGGATTCTGAGTATTTTGGGGAGTCATATGTGTCTCTGATTCTTTTCTGAATCTTGTGGTGCCAGTCTCAAGGCCCAGAACTGCTGAACAACCAGCGCTGAACCTGTGTCAGACAGGAGGGATATTAACATAGACACTGTATCTTTCTTCTGGCTCTGGAGCTGGAAATGTTTCCCAAAAGCTGCTGTGATGTGGTGTCTCAGACTTTGCCTACCATGGGACATTGCACTAGCTCAAATAAACTGGGTTTGGATGTGAAAAAAAGTTCAAGTTACATAGACATGCTGGCAAAGACTTTTCAGTGTACCAAAACCATCAAAACCAGGCTGTTTGGCCTCTGTGTTGTCCATCATCCAGCGCCTCAGCCTAGGCATGACTGCCCCTCTACCTGGGAGAGCTGCTCTAGTGAGCCAGGGCAGAGGGGCTGACATCAGATGCTATAAAAATGTGTGATTTAATGAGTGCCATCCATCACATGACTCAGGCCTTTAAAACAGCCTTGCTGCTGAGTGCCCGATGTAGTGAACAGCCCCAAATATCTTGTAAATCTTGGCTCTTCTCCTTCAGAGCCCACCAAGTCTGCATGATCACTGGAGGAACAGGGGTAGTTTGGAATCTGTCTGCATTTAGGGTTTATTCCTAATCTTGTTGGTTCCTATCTTAAAATGACATAGCTTGGATCCCCCAAACATTCCAGTAATTCCTCCCTTTTGAGCAGGCAGCTGAGGCACTTCCTTGGCAAGCAGGCATCCCACATTCCTGGACTCGATTCCCAAGCTGTCTTGCCCACTCTTCAGGAATGGCTCCCTGCAGGGACTTATTTCCTTAAGGATGAGAGGTTTTCATACCCTGGCAAGTTTCCCACTTCCTATCATCACATGTATCCTGTGCAAAGAGGGAGCAGAGAAGTGCAGGTTTCTTCTCGGTTGTTTTGAGTGCCCAGAAACCTCAGGATGACAAGCAGGTGCTTGCAGAGTGTGTGGTCCCGGTCCCTTGCTCCAACCTGGGACACTGCTGGAGGGTTGCTAGAGGTCCTGGGGAAAACGCTGCCTGAGCTATGACAAAACACACAGGGAAGAGCCTTTCAGATGTGACACATTAAACTCAGGGGTCTGCTGAGAGGTGCTCCCAGGTTTGCGGCAGAGACCAGTTCCCAGCAGTTATCAGCACTGACAAAGTTGATTCACAAGAGCTCTGCTGCTCCGTGAGGATATCACAGTTTCTAAGCATCTTTCTACCTCAAGCTCAGGTAAGAGTGTCAGAACATTAAGATTTTCTCCAGGAATAGTCACCAAAATGTATTTGGGCTGAATTCACCAATCTCTGTGTTGTGTTGCCTTCTACCTTGGTGTCTGCATGTGCAGTCCAGCACAGCAGCACTTTGCATCTCATCATCTCCCCAGCTTCTCCCTGACTGCCCAGAACCATGCTGCCAGCCTGCTCGCTCACACAGCAGCTCCCCTCTCCCCAAAGAGCTGAGACCTGTGAAATGCCTTCTCATTGAGGCTCTAGCCACTACTCTCTTTATGAGCCAAAGGCAGCCTGCAAGGACTAGGATTTTTTTTCAGGCATGTTTTCCAATGCAGGTGCACAGAGGTGAATACAAGCTCAGCATAAGCCATGGGCTGATTATCACAGGTTTAATTTCTGCCTCCAAATACTGATAGCTACTTGTTTTCTCATTTGCTGTCTATCACTGGGCTCCCAGCATTTAAATATATTTCTCTATGAATTCTAGTTATTTAGGAAAGAAATAAACTTCTTCCTATTACTGAGAGGCCCAGTTTTAAAGTGATGGGAGCTCTGCTTAACTCCTGTTCTACCANTCCAGCGCTGTCCCCGCTCCAGCCCTTTCCCCCTCCAGCGCTGTCCCCGCTCCAGCCCTTTCCCCTCCAGCGCTGCCCCGCTCCAGCGCTGTCCCCTCCGTCGGTGCCCGGGCGCCCGCTGCGACCGTAGCACAGCGCACGGAGACACCTCGCGGCGAGCCCTGTGACTACACAGGGTGCCAGAGTCCCCCGTCTCCGTCCCCACTGACCCAAGAGCTCAAGGCCAAGGCCGAAGGCAAGCAGTGCTGGACCAGCTCCTGTGAACAGTTCAAAAGGCCAAAGCTGTTACCCTGTGCACTGCAGTGGGTGAGCGAGTGCATGCATCCCCTGCAGGAGCGCCCGAAGCAGCAGCGCAGCAAGCCGGGCTGAAGGCCAAGGGCAGGAAGATGGTCAAGCCTGTTGGCCAAAGCAGACACTGCAGAGCTGGTTTCCAAGAATCTGTCAGTGCTGTAGGAGAGCAGAACACAAATGACCCTGGAACAGCATTCTGTTCTGCACAGATAGGGTGTAATTTTCCTTCTTAATGCTGACAAAAAGAGATGATGCAGGACACTGCATCACAGCTGAGGAGTTTTCCTGTGCAAACAAGCCACACAGATTTGTACTTCCTCAGCAGGCATCTGGCCAAAACCCCTGGCACCTGCAATTTTTTTTCCCCAAAAGGGCTGAGGTGGTCACCCACTGTGTGGTCAGAGACAGAGCCTACTTGCTGCCTACTGGCCATGCATGTCTGCAGCAGAGCTGAGTGTTCCTGTGAAAAGGAGAGGCTGGCAGCCTACACTTCTGATGCTGATGCACTCTTGGAAGCTTTCTCTGCTTGGGAGCTTTGGTTTCCTTGACTTGAAAACAAAGTAGTAATATATGACCTGCAAGGGTGTCATTATCATAGCAGGGATCTTGAAGGTCCTTGGAAGAGAAGCGCTGGAGAAATGCAACCTATTAAAAAAATGCAGTTTTGTCCTTGCCAATTCTATTCCGCTTCAAGGAAAGGTGCTTTTGCAATGACAGCTGGGATGAGCTGGTTTTGACAAGCCAGAGTATGCAGGTTTTGATGGAAGTTTTAAGTGAAACATGAGTAAAAGACTACATGGTTTACAGTGCTTTTGCCTTTCCTGCCCAAGTGTTTCACCTTTCCTAGAAACAATCAAGGCAGTGGGTACTGAAGTGATACTTGGTTTCGGCAAGGTACCAGCAAGTCCAGAAAAGCACAATTGTTCAGACAAGTTCTTCAGCATATTCTCCCACTGGGCTTCTTCCTGGACAGCCTGGAACTGAGCCAGCTATGTCTTGGCCGATAACCTCTGCTCTTGTAACTCAGGTAGTGAACTTACCACATGGCATATTTTCACACCTACTTGCCACTTTATAGAATGCTTTTTTTTTTCTGCTAAAAATTCTTCTGATATTATTTTAATTTTACACTGAGGGTAGGATTTTCTTCCAAGGACACACACATGTCCTTGGGAGCTGCACAAAGCTGCCCAGGGCCAGCTGAAAAGCCAAAGCTGCACATGTAGATTTTCTCTGCAGTGCTTTGTGGAATGCTGCCCAGACTGGGGGCTCAGGCGGGCTCTGCCTCCCAGACCAGGGGAGAGGAGCCAGGAGGAGAGACCGAGTGCACCTCAGTTCTCCTGATGTTCTGTAAAAGCTACACTGGATGCACCAGTTGATTTCAGGGCTCTGCTGGCAAGTGCTGGCATGCACTTCAGCCTGCTCACATGCATGGGGGAAAGCATCAGGAAGGTCCCCCGATTTTATAGCATCACATCACATCTGGGGCCACAACCTGTTCCAGTGGAGTTAAGGCAGAATAGAAAAGAGATTTTGCCAATGTGTTAACTTTTAATTAAATCTTAATGCCTTAATTAAAGCAAGGAGGGCTTAATTAAGGACTTAGCTAAAATTTAATACTTTAATGGGACTAAAGACTTTAATTTATCAGTGAGCTGAAAACGAAAAAAGCATTAGGGCTCACTCTGAGATGCACATATACACACCAGCCAATTATAAAAGAATCCTGGGGTGTCAGGTTCATCCATCAGAGCATGCTGTGCACAAGGACAAATCTGTTGTTCACATTTCCATGTTACCTGCCTAAAGTACAAGCATAACTTGAGATCGTTGTATTGAAATGTGCATGGTACCTTTGTCTCTTTCTAAAGACTCTTTTCTGAGCTGATGGAACCCTTCCTCTGGGCTGTCCAATTTATGCTGCTGCTGCAGCAGCTCAGAGATGAGTCTGGAGGGGTCCTGGTGCACATGCAAATGCCCAGGCTCTGAGCCCATGAGCTGCTGCTTCAGGGCAATGTGTGGTTGAAGATGCCCCATCACTGGGACATGCCCCACAGCTCTGAGGACTGGACAGCCCTGCCCAGCATTATTGCAGTGACAGGAACGCTGAAATGCTGACTGGCTTTTAAAGGCCAAGTTTTCACAGAGCTCAGAACTCTCATTCTCCTCAGATGGGATGTTTGTCAATATTTCTTGTGCCTGGGAAATACGAATGCAAGCCACTGCACCTCACTTTCAGCTTTTCAAGTGTGATATCCTTACACTGTGACATCTGTACTTCACAAATAAGTGAGTTTTAAGGTGCTTCTGACTACAGCTTCTGAAAGATTCCCCACATGCACTGGTCTTTCAGAGGAATCATTTCCAACCATGTGATTTTCAAGCTCATAATCCCTTACGCCAATTAATACAGTTACCTAGAGAGGAATCAGGACTAATAACGAGCAAAATCTATCCTTTTATATTTCTTTACATTGTAGTTTTGCCCTGGATGAGGCAGTAAATGACTAATCCAAGATCAGACAGGGACCTCACAGATATTTTCAAGACACTTCCCCATCAGGCAGTGTGCAGCTGCACTCCTTTGAATGGAACTGGAGCTTAAATAGAGCCTTAGGTTCAGAAAACTCAGCCTTTCTCCTGGGTGTAATGTGATACTATGTGGGGCTTGGCATTTTGGTCAGACTGTCATTTCTTCAAACAGAAATCTGCCCAGTCTCTGGAGAAAGGACACATATGTTTCCTATAACAAGACTGTACATTATTTTTTATATGCATAGGAAGACTATAATATCTGAGAAGACTCATTATGTGCTAACCATTCATATCTGCAATTCTCTGTGGAGTCACATAGGCCTAATACATTAACTACATCAGACACATGGAGGGCCAAAGCTTCATCTCTGTCCAAGGAGCACAGATCCCAGTGCAACAGGATTGCCGGGTCAGGATGCAGAGACCCCTCTCTGTTTCTCTACCCGCCTTCATCAGGAGCAGAGCAGTCTCCCAGGAGCCTCAGCAACATTTTGGGCAGTTATTCACTGCCAGAGGTGAGAGCACAGCTGGGGGCAATGGGACAGGGTGCGAGGGTGCAAGTAGCTCAGACACATCCCCTGGGCTGGTTTACTAAAGAGACACCAACGTACAGGAACTTTCAGGAGTTCTGGGTGACTTTGTTACTCCTAGGATGGGCACATCCATGCGCAAAGTAGAGACAGTGTTAGGGGGGTGCAAATGTAAAACACTCCCCAAACCATGTTAGCACTTTCTCCCATAAATCAAGAAGATGTGCTGGGTTCTGCCTGCTTACAATCCTCCCCAGGATGTGAGGGGAACCACTCTCCTAGCACACCTCACTTGCTGAGTCTGTGTGCTCAGCCTGTGGAGGCAGCTTGGGGGTGAGGGGCGGGGGACTTGCCCCATGCACTAGCAGTAATTATTCTACTTTGATTCTTGCTCATCTCTGGCCCATGAAATCAAGGCCAAACTTTGGAGTGTGTGTGGGGGGTGAGGAGATGGAAGCTGGGCCCAAACTGCCTTAACTGGTTCCACAGAGTTGCTGTTTTCCGCAGCGAGCAAGCCAGAACAATGTCATCTCAATACCCCGTGCTAATCTGGGGGAAACTGAGCGTGACCAACTTCATGCATGACAGCCTTGAAGCCAAGCATGGGAGGTCAGCACCAGCCTCACTCAGAGCTCCCTCACAGTTGGCTTGGAGAGATGAGGCAAATGGATGGCCGTGCCCCATCCCAGCACCCCGTCACTCTCAGCATCCACGGTCACCAAGCTTGCCCATTGCACTAAGACCCCAGTCCCCAGCACTGACAGCCTGAGCTCCCAGGGTCTCAGCTACCCACCAACGCTTGTGCACGTTTTAGGCGTGCTGTCATTAACAAATGAGGCACAGCGCTTGATTAATTCCACAGGTTTCTTCCATTAGGAGCCACTACATCATTGCTACACGAGAGCCTTCCTCCCCTCAGCGCTGACCTTCCTCCCACAGCTCGCCCATTTCCCTTGGCTGTGGAAGTTATTACAGACTGGTTATTTGAAAGACCTGGAAACCGGGGCAGCTGCTGCTTCCTTTCATCTCCAGCTCTGCTGCTCCTCACTCCTTGGCAGTTTGGAAGGATGGTGGAAGTAATTAATGGCTTGGGAGTGGAGGAGGAGGTGCTCCTAAGAGGGGAGTCAAAAATTCCTCTTGACAATGACCACATGTCTGAGGCTCGGCTACTAGCTCACCTGACAGCAATAAGGGCCTAATAGTCATTAGTCACCACTGCAGACACGCTCCATGCACTTCTCCATGCTCTTTTTTTTTTCCATGATGAAGGCTGAAAGTAAAACAGCATCAACCACCCTGATGCTTTCAACAAACTTTTGTCACCTTGCAGGGAAAGACTGGGGAACTGATGACTCGGAGAGCTTTGTCAGCATCCCCAATCAGAGACAGGGAAGGATCTTCAAGCAGAGAAATACAGCAAATAAAAAAATATTTAAAAATGTCAACTAAAATCCACCAGGAAATGAGACAGCTGGCAAGGGACAGAGAATACCCACAGGGAATTCAGGCTGATCGATATGGAAACTTTGTGTGACCTGATTCCACATGACCTGCAGCTCCCAGTTTACTTTTCCTGTCTCTCTTCCTCAGCACTCTCTCCCATACCACCTTGCCTTTAATTTCTCTCTGCACCTGATCCTGGGTTACCAAAGGGCTTACATTCAAAGAGCTTTGTTTCTGTGATGCAAGAAACGGGCATAAAAATACAGTGATCATATCATAGCCCAAAACCAAGCAGAGTTTGGCTCTGCAGCAGTATGTTTAGGGCAGCAGAGGGCAAGGGTTAGACCCTAGCCCCTGTCTCCTGACCCCATGCCTGACTGGGCTGAGATGCTGAGAGCAGGAACCGGTGTGCTGCTCTCCCTGCTGCCTTTCCCACCCGCTCACACATGATAATATCTGAGGTTTTGGCTCAGAGTCACCTGTAATTAGAACAAAACTGGCAACTTTCGGATGTTAGACTTCAGATAAAATTGGTTGTGAATGAAAAAGTAAAAAAGAACGAGTGTTATACAGAGGAAATTATATATCTAAGAGCTGATCAGGATCTAGAAGAGTGATGCAGGAATGCTAATGCTCCTCCATGGAGGATTTGGATATTAGGTTTTGGACTGAGTGCAAAACCAAAACGTTTTGAAATGCAGGCAGGAAGGGAGTATGGCTCTGGATCTTGGCAGCTGTCTGCTTGCCAAACTGTCCCCCAGCCACAAGTCATGGAGACACTCTCGGGCTCTGAGCCTGTCCTAGACCTACTGACTGCAAGGCCAGTGGCACAGACCCAGCACCTGAGCTGTGCCCACCCCTGGGCTTAGTATTGTCCCCCAGGTGTGCCAGCAAGGAATAAGTAGGCTCACTGTAGGTTTGCTGTCAGGGCTCTCCAGAGATCCCTGCCTGGGGCCTTTCCAGTCTTCCTTGTCGTGGAGCTGCTTCACGGTGTCCGCTGGATTTTGGACTCTCAAAAGCCTTCTGGAGCAAAGGCTGCAGCTTTGCTTTTCTGAGATTTCTTTGGTTTTTCTATTTTACAACCCAGCACTCTGCATCACCTATCCCCCTGTACCCCTGCCAGACAAATTAATCCTGCCATTCCCATTTTTCAACAGGAAAACAGGGGCATAACAAATCACAATAGTCGGCTCAGGGCCAGACAGAGGATCTGACCTATTGAATCCAGGTCATGCAGTTCTTCAACCAGGGTCTTAATTGCAGGATCATCAATTCCTCCATCCACAGCTGTCCAGGACAAGAGTTTTTTCCCAGAAAAGTAGGTAAAAGACTCACTGGGCCCAGCTGCCTTTCATAAGTGTCTTTGCCAAGCTTTTCTGCCCCATTTAAGAGGGCTCAGGCATGGTTTATAAAAGATCAAATAGAGAGCTCTGAGATAAAGCCCTTTCTTTTTGTAATGCTCAATACAGTGCATGATTTGGCTGCAGAGGAAAAGCATTGCTGTTTGGAAAAGAGTTCTCTTTGCCTGACCTAGATATCATTCATTACAAGTAATTGTTGTATTACTGAGAGAAGAGCAGATCATTTCACTGGTGGAGCAGCCATGCTGTTTTTGAGGAAAACTGCAGTCTCCAAGGAAAGCAGCAACAGGTTTGATTGGCGCCCAGCTGCCATGCAGAAGTTAAACCAGATGAGCTGTGTCAGCCCAGTGGAAGGCAAATGCATGGTAGCTGCTCCAAAAGCCTCTCTGCCCCTAGATTTGTCACTGACTGCATTGTTATCTGCAAGGGGGCAGAATCTAATCAGAAACACATTTTTGAGTGAAGGACTGACCTCTGCAGTATCACCAGGAATTTCTGAGGAGGTACAGCTGTGCAAGTGCCTTCCCATCTCTGTGAGGCAGTCATGCCCACTTGCCATTTCAGTGCTCCAAGATCTCACGCAGCACTGAGCAGCATTTCTTTCCATCTCAAATCCATTCATTGTGTTTGAAATACAGCTGTGGAGCACTGAGATGTTTCAGAAGATGGCAACTAGTCAGAGAAGATCAATTGAAAGAATCAAAGACTCTAATCAGAACCCTTACCTATCCCAGCATTTTGCCATGGTATTTCTACACCGTGTTCAATACCATGTGTTTGGCCACTCATCACTTGTCTTCCACAAAACCACCTCCTCTCAATTTGAAGAAGCAAGAAACACAAAAATGTACACATAACCTTGTTCTAATGATTAATTATTCTCACTGAAAATAATAGTGGGGGGAAAGTGCCTTATTTGTAACTATTTGGCTTCACCTTTCAGCCAATTACTTGTTCTGCCTTTCCACTCAGATTAAACAGCGTTTAGTTCTTGGTATTTTCCTTCTGAAAAGTTGCCCATCTACTGTAGCCAAGTCACCTCTCAGACTTCATTTTGGAAAGTCAGATGAGCTGAGCTGTTTAAATATTTCACAATGTTTAGCTTGAAAAATTGTTTGTGATGTTCCTTGTCCCCAACTCTTCCCCCACCTCCATTTTAAGTGTGGAGCCAACCTCAAATACAGGCTACAGAGCAAGTCCTAGCATTAGTACCATCAGTGTAACTCAGGGCCAGAATCCCCTCCTTACTGTTCCATCCTGATCCCTTTTCAGAGCCTGAGAGGAACCCTAAGACCACCCCAGGACACAGTTCCCACCCCAAAACTATTCCTGTGAAGGCAAAAACTCTCTTTGAGGTCAGGTGTACAAGAGCTGTGAAGACTCTGGGCTTGGTCTCTGATGGAAGCAACAGAGGAAATTCTACAGAAGCCTCAAAATGTAATTAATTTCCTGCTGAGCATTTTATTAAAACCCCTTGAACAGCCATGTTCTCAGATAGGTACAGTGCCCACATTGTACCAAATGTACAGGTGCTCAGCATTGGAGATCCCTTGAAAGCTGGCCCCAGGGCTCAGTCTGGAGGGTGCTGAACATCTTCACATTCCTGGGGGCTGCATGCTCTCCATGAAGCCTCCCTAAATGCACCAATTTCAGGCTTTGAGATGGAAACCCTGGAAAGGGTTTGCTGGCATACCAATGACATGAGATTACTATTGATTGCTGATAAAACTTCACTGAATAAGAGAGATGTTTTCTTTGTCCTTGTTCAGCTTTGTTTTCAAGACTACATCAAGTAGCCCTGAAAAAAAAAATCAAGTGCAAAAATTCTTTATACCAAAACTATAAGGATAATAAGATAACCTGAAAAACAAAACATAGAAGAATAAAACCACTCAGTCAATGCTTTGTTTCCTTGTTTTGTTCTAATCTACCTGATTTTCCCCTAAACCTACTGACAAACTGTACTTTAGGAGAAAGGATGGATCAGTAATTCTAATGAACATGTCCATTTTCCAGTGATTTGAGATCACTGTGGGATCAGGGAGCAGATGAGCTGAACATAAGTTTTTTCATCTTATTTTGCAAGTAAGGGCAGGCCTCACAATTCTCTTGCATACATAAATCCTATAAATGCCTGTGCACCTTGTACATGGGATTAAGACCTTTTTAAGGTGAGAAGTTGTAGCCACAATGATATGGTTGGAAAGCTGAGTCTTCACCTGGCATTGAGACAACTTATTCACAAGTTCCTGTTCTTGACAGCTGGTACTCTGCAAGTGGAATATTTTCAAAAGCACTCCCAAAAGTTACATCTTCCATTTTAATATTCAAAATAAGAAACAACCCTTCCAAAACACTTGGCACTGCCCCTCTGAAAATCACCAGTCATGTCTGTGCTTATTTTATAACATCTGGCAACTTTCTGTCATGCCTCACTGCTGGGTAACAACCTTGGTGACTTTTTGGCAGCTATTACATTATTTGCTCATTTTAATCCCAAGGCTCAGCTGCTGGATTGAAGACCCTGAACAGCAGAGCACTTAGCTGCTCTTCGTGGTTACTGGGAAACACCTAAAAATGAAAAACAAACATATCCTAAAGGCTCAGATGCTAAAAGGAAGATTATATTTTTAAACTCTTGATTTTTTGGCCTGCTGCATATGTTTTGATCACTGAGGGTTTTGCAATTAGGCAAATGGCTGAAGAACCCTCTGAAGCTGGGGCTGAGCTGGAGTTCAGACAGAGACCTGTAATAAAATCCCATGATGACTTAGGAGTGCCACTTCAGGCAAATACCCTTTTCCAAGATAAAGAACAACACACTACTGCAGTAAGCTGGGTTCTTCTCATTCTTTCTCCTTCCCAATGTTTGGCACAAGTCCAAATCCTCTCTGTTTTCCACCCACCCATCATACATATTCTGCTAAATATCCTGTCCTCTTGTCGTTTTGGCAAAAAATAAACTATGCACGAGAAAGAATTATGCCTGTGAGGCTCTCATGAAAAAATTCCTGTGAACGATAAATCAAAACAAAATAATAATTATCACCAGCCACAGGACCACATTTATGTTTCTCATATTTTCCTCTTACTTTTCATAGATTATCAAGTCTACACAAGAGCAAGAGCCAGATTTTCTTAAAGATAGTGATATACCAGTAATCTCCAACTCCAAAACTGAGGCTCATATGGTCTACAAGAGAATTCTCTGTGCCATTTACAAAAAGGTTTAAAATTTTCTCTTAGAATTATAAATGGTTCACTTCTGTCCTGGAAACAAGATGCCTTATTTTTTCCTATGGCTACATAAATCTGCCATGGTCCCTGTGCTACTCTTGACTTGCATTTAATAAATAATGAGTAGTTACAAAGTGATTTTTTTCCTAAGGCTCTCCAAGGCATTGCCACGTACACATGCCCTGTAGATGGGCAAACTGAGGCCCGAGGGACTTGCCCAAATGCACAGCATGGCTAAGTGGAAGCAGCCACCGGATCTCACCCGGAAGATGTGTGGCTTTCACTGGTACAGCAAGTCCAGATGAGGCTCAGGGCCATTTCCCCTTGGGACCACTGAGAACAGGGAACATCCACCCTTACAAGAACAGTACCTGGCTCAGAGGTGTTCTCCAGCCATGCTGGGGTTGAGGAATGCAAGTGGGGCTGAGACAGGAGTTTCCCACTCCTGCAGAGAGGGTTGGGCTGTATGAAAATGGGAAGGGCCAGAGAGACCAACTCTCCTCCCTGCTGGCAAGTGCTGCCCAGTTTTTAGATGCTGGGCTTCAGCGTGAGATGGACCAAAAGGACAGAGTGGAGAGGCTTAGAGGGAAACATTTACTAAAGAAATGTTGAAGGAATCAGCATGGTTCAGTCTAGAAAAGAGAAGGAAAAGCAATACTCCACTGATTTTCCCAGCTTGGCTAAGTACTAAAGGCTCCAGTCCCTGAAACAATGTGGAGCTGTGGCAATCAGCACCCAGAGCTAAGGTGTAACCTCACTTTTCCTTCCCCAGCAGCCTTGAAGCTTGAACAGAGCCAAATCCTTCAAAAAGCCCAAGAGCAGATGGAATTAATGTATGAAGCCCCACCAAAATAAACGTCTATGGGGCTTTTTCTAACACCTCACGGGAGCTCAGACAACTATCCAGCCTTTTTGTCAGCACCTGTCAGCTTATTCCCACTTCAGCAGGCATCAGGACTTGTGCCTCTGTGTGCTCTTGCAGCAGCAATTAAGCTCATTAGAGAACAATTAACACTATTACTTATCAGCAAAGTTCAGAAGTGTTTTAAAGTATTTTAAAATTAGTTTGTAAACACATTTGCCCACAGGAAAAAATACCATTTGCTGGATTTCAGCATTCCTGGAACTCAACTGCACCTTTTGCTGTGTGAAAACAAAATAATAAAAACCCACATGTGATTCCTAACCAAATCCTTGGGGCATTGAAATAATTTATTCAATTATTAATGAGCTCTTACTGTCATGCTTAAGTAGGAAATTATGGTAATGCTTTTATCTTAATACCTGAACTTTTGTGTCAGTACATTAGCTATACCGATGTCAAACAAAATCCTGACTGCAAAGTGATGTAATGTGCCAGACACACCGTGGTGTGAGCAGCTACCACAGGCACGGGTAAGGACAAACCTCACTCCCCACACAAATCAAAGTAATTCATGT
The DNA here is from genome assembly GCA_020086605.1 of Lanius collurio. Taxonomy (NCBI): domain Eukaryota; kingdom Metazoa; phylum Chordata; class Aves; order Passeriformes; family Laniidae; genus Lanius; species Lanius collurio. The sequence continues at coordinate 3,496,367 of JACBWW010000031.1, read as the reverse complement.
GCAGCAATACAGTTAATGAAAGATAATTCAAGGCACTGGACATTTACTGAGAGAAACAGCACGTATCTAAGCTGGGATCCTCTGGTGAGTTTGCCCTGTGAAATGGAGCCTCATACAGATGCTGGAGACCACAGAGACACAAACTGTAAGCTGAGGTTCAGAACAGACCAACACCTCCAATGCCATGATCCATTGCTTGGGGGAGCTAAGCACTGTATACAAGCTAGTAAAGCCTGACAGACTAATGCAACAGATGCCATTTGAATCCAAGCTGGCTTACATGCAACAACTTTCCCAACCCCACAGTATGTTGTCCTACACACTCAGTCTGCAGCTTTCACAGGCTGGTCCCTACAGCAGACACTAAAATGTTGCTTGTACTCAGTGTTCATTGAGGTGAAGTACTGAGGAGAAAACCAAGCCCTCTGAAAGCACCCATGGAGGACAGCTGATCATGCATGGGGTGAATAATAGATCTAGCCTGTAAAAATGAACACCCTGTGAGTTGTGGAGAATAGGCAGTGGGACACTGAGCTGGGATCCAAATGTTATCACTGGAGATAAACTGATACCACTTGGCAGCACAGGGTGTTTCTGCAAGACAGAGTGTGCTAAGTAAAAATATGTTTGGAGGGTCAGAGACCTTATGACCAGGCTGACATCTTATGTCACTTGGGCCAAAGAGTCTTGTGAGTTCTCCACCAGCCATCTGTGGCAGGGTGTTAGGGGGAAGACTGTGAGGCACTTGTACCTGGTAAGCCTATCAGTTTTATTTTCATAACTACAATCTCCCAAATGTAAATGCCAAACAAGCACATCACAGGCCTGGCAACATGAGCCACAATCCTGGAATGTGACTGCATGGCAATGTTGAGGGCAAATTTCTAAACACTCCCCACCCTTCCCTGAGAAATGCAAAGACACAGACTATTAAATAATCTCTTCATTTTAGTAATTTAGTTGCTGTTTGTACAACGCTTTGAACGTGCATAGTGCCACAGCACAGAAATGCTAAGTACTGGGTTATTTAGCTGTAAAGCCTGTGATAATCCCTCATTATGAAATAATAATTAATCATCATCATTTTATTCAAGAGCTCCTCACCCCTACCCGCACCCAAGCCCTACAGGCACTGACCAAACTCTCTCCTGTCTGGACAGGACAGGTTGGTTATGGAAGCAAAGTTCAGGTATGAACTCTCCCAAAGTTCAGGGCTGTGCCTACCAGTGTGTTTCACCCAACCCAGCAGAGGGACAACGCTTCCTAATCTCCAGCTGAGGATCAAAGCTACAGATCCACCCAGCCCAACCATTCCCATCATTCTTACTAGTCCAGAGAGGGAAATTGAGACATTCAAAGGGTAACTGAGGACTTCAGGAGATTGCATCTAAAGGAGCTCTCTCTTTTCAAGAGGAATAGAATACCTGACTCAGCCATCTCTGTTTTCTGTGTAAAGATGGGGCAGATCTTCAAGGCCTCCCTCCCTGGGGGCAAGAAATGTCCTGTTCTTAGTGACTGTCCAGACCAAGGTGCAGGGCACTGTGAGGCAGTTTCAGAGCTATCTGTATTAAAAGCAAGTTGGCATTTATAATATTACAAATTAGCACAAAAATATAGTCATGGTTGCTGCAGGCAGAAGACAGAACAGAGGCTGTACATGTGAGAAGCCAGGGGCCACAAGCTATGGCACCATGGAGACCTTGAACTGGTCCCCAGCCACTTCCACCAGCTGTAAAACTCCAGTGCATTTACAGCCTAGGCAAGCACACATGAAATGAAGAGGTAACAGAAAGGACTTTGTCATCAAAGAGGAAGATGCAGGTGTCTCCTCCTGCTTGGGACCCTGAGTTCTCTCCAGCAGCTCGCAGTGTAAACAGTGAATGCCTACAGTAAGTGTCAGACCTCTTCCCCCCCACATCCCACCTCTTAAAAGACCCACAATTCTCACCAGACATGAAAGTCTCATAATTCTTGTGGGAGCTGCTCTGCTTTGTACAAGATGTTGTTTCAGAGCCCATGTACCAGCTGAGTGGAGATGTGCATTCCTATGTGAGTTTGAAGATCTTTTGTTTGAAGATTTTGTGTTCTGAATTATCTTTAACTTGCACAGCACAACTGCCACAGCATTACAGACATCCTTACAGCCAGCAGTTCTCCCACTAATTCTGGTCATCTTGGAAAACCATGCCTCAATCTTCTCCCAAAACTTTACCAATGAGATGTCTGCAGCTGCTCCCATCTTCTATCTAAGCTTTAATAAAACTAAAGTGGAAAACCTTGTGAGATGGTTCATATTTCATCATATTGGCTGGGGAGAATCTAAAATTAATGTCCTAGATACCAAAAACAATCTTAGGGTGAGCTAAGTTACATCTGACTGACAAACGTGAGCAAAGTTTCTTGTGCATCCTCCCAGAGAGGCAGCAGTCACTAAAGCTGCTAGTTTAGCAATTTGTCATTAAATGGAGCAAGAGGAATGGCTGGGTGGGGATGGCTGCTATGAAAGGTAATTTAGACACAACACTAGTAGCAATCCTTTGGTATGAAAAAACAGAGTCCGAGGCCTTGGTCTGCTCTAGCATGCAGAACCCTGGAGGTGGAACCCCGCTGATTTGGGCTCTTTATCTGTGATAGCTACCCGACAGCTCACTGTGCCATGTAGGGTTCAGGTATGATTTAAGAACTGATTTTCTTAGTTAAGCTTTTCCTTTGTAACTAACTTCCTTCCAATTTTGTAATCAGGTAACAGAACACCTTTTGATGCAAATTAAATATTTTAGAATTTTAGTGTTTAATATGGAACTTGTCCTCTTTTCTGGAGGTAGCAAACCTAAATAAATCAGAATTGCTGATGTGCCCCTTCAGCAGCTGAGTTGGCAATGATTTGAGCACTGGTGTCAGGCAGTGCCAGGTAAAGGGAGACTCACACCCCTTAGCAGATGTCACACGACACTTTCTGTCACGGAGCAGACACAGTAGAGCAACAGACTGCTCTACTATGTAGAGCTGCTGAAGTGTATCCCAGCACCTCCATTTCTGTGAGACATTACAGTGAGTTCTTCATGATCTGGTGAGAGAAAATGCTAACAAAAATCTGTGCAGGATGCATTAAATACGAAAAGAATTTTTAAGAGGGAGTGATCTGGGGAGTTTTTGGAAGCATTCTGGACAGATGTATTCTCCTGCTTTTAGTTCAACAACCTTTTCACTGTTCTTTTTCAATAGCGTGGAAGAAAATATAATACCACCATTGGAAAAAAAATTCCAGAAAACAGTGGTCAAAAGTTGGATTAGCTTTTCATTCTTGCAGGAGAAGGTACCCTGAAATTCAGGTTATTTAAACTCCAAATAGTTTGATTAATACGAGAAATAAGACTTTAACTTCTAAATGTGAGTGGTATTCACAACTGGAACTGAGGGGGCTTCTCCATCATTTACACTTTTAAAATAGAAAAGAGGAGATCTTTCTGCAGTAGAGCAGGGGAGCTGTTACCTGTCCATAGATGTTTCTGGATCTCTTGCCAGTGCTGAAGATCTTTGGTCTGCAGTTACAAAGCAGCCCTTAAAGTCTCTCAAGTTAGACCAGGGCCAAATCTTTTTCAGAATTACACTGAATTTATTTCAGAGAAAATCCATGAAACTTTCAATATGCACTAGGTTTACACCAGCATAAGGAACAATATATTTATCAACCCTCATATTCAGATTTTGATTTTCTCACAGGAAAACAGACCATACCTAAACCAGTCAGACAGCTTTCTTTTCAGTGAGCTAGCTGCTGAATATTGGTAAGATACTTTCCAGGCTGGGACTCTTGCTCTCTCTCTTTACTCTTCAGCAGGTTTCCATTCAAAACAGGTTGTTTGCCTCTTGGCCATGGATATTTCTGCAAAGAATGACTTTCAGATGGTATGACATTTCCAACAAGTCTGGCCATCCTGTTGTGTGGCTGTGACATATTATCAGATACTGACCCAGAGGGAAGGTTTTTGGCTGAAAATTGAGATAGAAATAGATCCTTTTGCCTATGTCACAGCTTCTTGACTGTGAAGATGAAGAAATCGGGTATAGAGGGACACTGAGAAAGAATGACTTCACCACAAAGCTTTTCACCAGCTAAGACTGGCAGTGGATTCACTAAGGAAAAGCAAAGTTTCCAAACACACAGCCCCGTTTTCATCCTATAATAGCAGCAAAACTGGCTCCAAGTTTGACAACTCAAAGGACAAGAGACAAGATGGCACAAACAAACCACAGGAGCTGAATCAAGGTCCCACTAGGACCTGACTTTGCTCTCACTCAGATTGCTACAAAATCCACATGATAACGGATCATTTTATGGAAAAAATTGAGCACAAATTTTATTTTTTGAGAGATTACATTTCCCTCTTTGTTACAACACTTTATTTTAAAAGATTGTGGTCATGTTATGCCAAGATCAGTTATGAACCTTGATGTTTCCAAAGGCATAACGAAATACTAATCCCAGCATTTTGCCCTTGTATACCCTTTGAGTGAACAGCCATTCTTCAAAGCTCTCTGGTGATTACACCATGCCATTGGCATCTCCTCTTTTAAAAAACACTTGAGAAAATAAAATAAAAATCGTGCTGTAAGCTTCTTCCCATCAGAAACCTCAGGGATCTTTAAGTGCAGAGAGAAAAAAGCCTTCCCTAGTGCCTGACAGCAAGTTGCATTCTTTGCCGAACGGGAGGTCAAGAGGTGACCTTGCTCCTGCCCAACTTCCTGATCCTCCCTGGCTGCCAGCGCCGTGCCTGGGAGCCCTGGGCTGCTCCGGGCTTCCTCGCAGTGCAGGCCGGCTCCAAAATGGCCTGACAGGGCTGCAGGGAAAAGGAAGCTGCTTCTATTCCCACAGCCTGTTGTTTGTTTTTAATGGAAAATGGCAGTTCCATCACTGCATCCCACAGGTCCCAGGCAGGGCCACAGGCTGCACAGGGACTGTGGGCTCATGAGCTGCACAGGTGCCACCACAGCTGGGACTCTGCAGGGGTTCAGACAATGCTGCAACGGGCAGTGAGTGCTGGGGAGGGAGGAGGCGTCAGCCTCATGAGACTTACCTCAAGACTCTTTTGCTTTCTACCTGATTTTTTATTTTCTTTTCCTTTGCTTCCTAGCCTTTAAAAAAGGGGTGACACACAGTATCAGGTACATCAGGCTGATTTTGACTTATTAAATAATTAAGTAAAAGTTAATGGAGATGCTTGGATAAAAGGGGAAAAGCACTATCACTACAAAAAAAGAAAGAAAAGTGCTAGTAAATCATGAAAGAATGGCTCCACGTGAGGAATTGGAAAACTGGAGGACTCATCAAAGCATGTGCCTCACTAAAAACTAATCTAAATGGGAAAGTCATTGAAAAAGCTGCAAAAAAATTCCAATTTAATGCCCAGTTCAGGAAGGCACACCCAATAAAGAAGGGTAAATTCTTATATTAAAAAGTTAAACATGTATTTAAATGATCTTCTGACTCACAAATTATACTTCATTCCTAGCACTGAAGTATTTCCACTTACTTTTCACTGCAGGGCTGGGGACAAAGAGTGTCTTTGCTCATAGGTTTGTTTTCATCTTGAGTTTTCTTTTGGGACTGAACTGAGAACTATTGCCCGATGGGATGCTGCAAGGCCTTCAGGAATGGGAACTCCATCAAAGAAGGAACAGTACCAAAGCACATCCTTAGCCTGAGACACAACCCAAGCTCTTTTTTCTAGCTGCAAACATGCCACAGAGTGGAGGCAGCAGCCAATCAGTGCCCTGTCAGTGTTTGCGTTACAGTGACCCTCCTGAACATCTTGGTCCTTTGGCAAGAGAGTCGTATCACCACAGGAAGAGCCAAGCTCCATCACAAATGTTTTTCTCTGAGCAAACAGCAGCACAGACAGTTCCTTTTGCTTCTGAGGAAACGTCTGTGAGGGCATGAAAGGGAGATATGCAGGAAGCTCAACACCAGATCCAACTAGTCTTTTTCATGTTAATCACTTGTCTGTCACAACACAACAGGTAAATCTCATTGTACAAGCAGGCACTTGGAAGACAAAGGCAGCCACCCATACGTGAGGCTTAAAATGACTGGCAAGTGCAGAAAATTGTCCTACCTGAGACAATTATGTGCCATTCTGTGAGTGAGCCTGGGGTTCAGAAGGTAAGCATTGCAGACATGCAGCATTTCTTTCGCAAAAACAAACACATTTTGCTAAATAAATTTGTGCTGGCTGTATCATCAATTCTTTGAGATTGAAATGCTTTAATACTCTTTGGATTTACAGGGCTACTATTTCTTGCATAGGGCTGTAGTATGCTTTGACACACAGCTTCTTGTGAGAACAATACGTTCCTCCCACGTAGCTTCTGAAAATGAGACTTCAGAGGAGTTTTGCACCAGCTCATGTAGCAGTATGGGGTGGCTGCAGCCTGCTTAGTTTCTCCAAACAGCACTTGAGTCCATAAAAAAGGAAGAAATTATGACTATCATAACATTCCTAGATTCTTGCAAGGCTGCCTGCCTCTGCTCCTTTCTGCTAAGCTTTATTTGTCCCAGGTCTGCTGAGCTTTAGCTGATGCCACATGGTAACAATGTGCACAGCTGCACTGGCAAGAGAAGTCTGTTTTATGGCCACATGCACAGTGGCACTGACTGGTGTTAGGTTATATCCATGTCCCACAGTGAAAGTCATTATATACTCACTCATGGCTATTGCTGTGTGCTTGATGCTCCTCTATACAGCTATTGTACCCTGAGGATTTAAATTGTCAAGCAAAGAGCCTGCTTTCTATTTTCTTTGCTCTTGTTCTGTGTCTGCTTTACATACTGATGGAGGATTACACTGGTTTTACCTGCTTGTCAGGCAGCTATTCCACTAAGTACTAACTATATTGTTCTAAATCTCTCACATTTCTTGACTAAAATTCAATTTACTTTTTTTTGTCACAAGAACCATATGTTTGATTGTCCTGGGCTCATTCTCCTTTTTTCGTTTTCCTTGTCTTTTCAAAATGAAAAGCTTGCAGAAAAGCTTTAACTGAGCTAATGGAAGGGGAGATTGTTGTTTTTAAGGAGATACGTGTCTAAGAGCATTTTGGCACTGTAGAATGAAAAAAAAATACAGTCAAAGCAAAGGCTTCAAAGAAAGTCAGTCTCTGCTGTCTTTACTCTGCATGCTATACAGCAGTTGATGTTTTGCAGTGGCATGGGGCACAATGACCTCTTTTCTTTTTCTGTACATCTGCTAAACACACACCTCACACCTGACAGCTCTTTAGATCCCCTTTGCCTAAGTCCCAGGGTAGGCCCTGGGTGCCCCAGCTCTTGGTAAATGTAGATGGAAAGACACAAAGAGCAGTCAAGGCTTCTGGGTCACGTGCCATACAAAAGGAATGGTTTGTTGGTGGGGAAGGATGACAGGAGAGAGGAAAGCTGGAGCCAAGTTCTCAGCCAGGTTGAAGCAGCAGTGGGTGGGCTGTGAAGTGGCAGGGGAATGAGGAGAGGACAGGTGCCTGGCCAGGGCTCAGTGGCCCTGAGGGGCTGGAGAGTGGCAGCCACCTAGCCTGCTCCGGTCCTTTGGAGCTGCCACTGCTGGCTTAGAGGTTTTGTGCTAAAGAACTCAGTTTAGCAGGAAGAGGAAAGGGTGGTGTGCAGGCAACTGCCAGGGCAAAGGGGGATGAATATTTCATTTGTTACAGGGCCTGAAATAGCTCTTAGCAGCCCTGAGTGCGAGAGTCATGTTGCGAGGTGGGGGGAGAGGTGGGCACCAATTTGTCAACAAAGCTGCTTCAGAGTTACACTGAAGATTTATGAGTGTCTGCATGGTCCTTCTAGCAACCAAATACTGCTCAGGGTAGGTGAGCCTACTGCTCTGGAAGGATCACAGAGGTCAGATGTGTTCACTCAGTCTGGCCTGGCTGGAGAGCACTGTTACCTGCACACTCCAAGGCAGCAGCTGAGGCCTTGGAGCTCCAAGGGGTCCTGGGGAGTCACTTCTCTCTGGATGTTTAGCTGCAGTTGACCATTAAGTGTCTTTTTAAATGTCATCCAGAGGGTTAAGACAGACCACAGTCTGATAACAGACCCAGGGCAGAGCCAAGAATCTGACCCATGGACTTTACAGACACAGCACCCTGGGCTCAGACACAGAGACACAGCTGTGAGAGACTTCTGTCCACATGTGGATTCACTCTGGGGTTTTAACATAAAACATCATTTTTGATTAATCAGTTTTGATGTGTGTCCTGATGGAAGGAACAACCAATCTGCAAGACAGAAGTCCTAGAATTTGGCCCTGAACCCTGGTTATTTCCAAAGACAAACAGAAAGACAAAACTGAAACGAACAAGCCAGCTCAGTGCTATTTGACCTCCTTATAAATCCTGTCAGGTACCAGTGTCCCAGCCCAGCCTTCACAGGCACTCACTTGCTCCCCTGTTCCACCCAGTATACCCAGCTCCTCACAGTCCCAGGTGGAGCCCAGCCCTGACAGTCTATCTGGAGCTTTGGACAGCAGCACAAAAATCTAGTTGTGCTCCTGCACAGGCTGGAACTGGCTCAGATTATCAGAACAGCTCTAACTCTAAAGTGCATGAGATGTGTTATCACCCAGGGATACAGATGTAGTTCACTGAGTGCATTTAATAAGCTTAGCTAAAACCAGATTGGTTTTAGGACATTTTAAACTGATTAAGCTGAGCCATGTGACATGGTTATGGCTTCAGGTGGAGACCTTAAATGATTCTTTTGCCTCTTAACTCTAACAAGGAACCAAAATTTCCAGGTTTTGCTGCTGATGCTAAAGCAATTATTATTGGAATAAATCTGGAATAAACCTGGAAATGCTTTAAAAACAAAAACTTATTCTTCAAGGGAAATACTCCTATTGGATTTCAAATTCAAGGTGGCATTCAGATTGAAGCTGGATTTCCCAGTCACAGCTGGAGCCATGTGGGATTAATCGAGCTGAAGTCAGTCAGAGGAAAGGCAAGAAACACTGCTTAGGTGCAGGGCATCCTTCCACCTCAGGAAAAGCCACACAGACAGGTCCTCTTTCAGGAATATTACAGGAACTAGAAGCAGACACAAATAATTTTATGACATGATTCTAGAAGAGTTTTTTAACCCCCTGCTTCCTCCTGTAATACATCAGACTTCTAAATCACTGAAACTCTTCTTAGCTCAGTCACTGCAGTTTGGGCAAGAGGTAATAGACTGTGTTCTTGGACATGTCTCAGTACCAAGTGAAGGGTGTTCTTTGGGATACCTTGTTCTAACTCACACCTCAAGATTTTCCCCTTCCCTAAACTGGATTGCAAGTTACACCTGGGAGAGTATAACTTTCCCCTGAAAGCACCTTTCTCTTCAACAGCAGCCAGTGCTGAAGCTGAGGGTCAAAGCATGCTCATTCAGCAAACTAGAATGCTGCAAACAGCATCCCACCCCCAGCAGAAACACCAAAATCATTATCTTTTAAGGAACAGCCAGCCCTCAGGCTGCAAAGAGGAGGGGGTGAGGGACCCACAACCCTGCACATCTCCCACTGCAAATTTACTGGCCTCCTGTCTCGTTTTAACAGAGTGAGGTTGGGGGAGAGAAATACCACACATAAATTCGCACAATCAGTCATACAAGGGGGAGAAAAAAAAAATCCACAGTCATCTCCAAGATTTACGAGCCCCCCTGAGCTACAGCACAGAAAAAACAAAGACACACACACATACACACAAGGAGCGAAGGGAAACGTGATCCCACTTGCAGCTTTATTCCTTTATCATGTTCCCTGACAGCAACCTGGGCCCAGGCTGTACAAAGAGGAAGCACACAGGTGTGGCTGTGAACAGTAGAGCAACAGCCCCAGACTCGTAATGTCCATGTTATAAAAGCTTGGCACTGTTTCTTCTGGATGATCTTGAAGCACCACAGAAATCCTCCAGCACCCCTCTGACCTCAGTTAAATTGGAATAAACTGAGTCCTGACATCCCAGTCAGTGGAGCCGCTGCAAACTCACCTGGCATAGGCTGGGACAGAAGTATGTCCCATCATTGCTTACATCCCTGGGATGTGCCCATTTGGACAAATGCTATCTGCACTGCCTACTTCACTTACAGTTCTGCCACAATTTTTAGAAAAGCTATGCTTTAACAAGGAAGAGATCTGAGGAAGCAGATCCTCGAGCATGTCCTCCTATTTTGACAACATGGCACATGTAGAATTTAGGTCCCTTTAACTTTCTTGGTTTGGGCATTGGAAATTGAATGCACTAAACAACATCATTTTTTACAAAAAGCACCCTTGATTGTGGAATCTCCTCTCTCTCTCACACAGACAGTAAATGGTACATTGGTAAATGATACACTTAAAACAATCTAAATCAAGTGAACATGACAAGAGCTTATCATCAATGATCAATCACACTGCTTGTTGCTACATTCCACCCAGTTCCTTACAATATTATATCATCCACGTAGGCTGTGCAGTGACAGGAACATTCCCCTCTTACATGTGTGTACAGCACCTAAGGTACACCTCCAGACCCGGTCCTGTGCTCTGACCACTGAGGAATTGCTGTCTCTGCTCAGCTGCTAGCAGGAGTTAAGAGAGGATCTCTTTGTGTAAAGTAATAAATTCAATTCAGATTTCCGTGGCCTGGTCATTGTCCTTGAAATCTCCTAACTAAAGTGTTCCCACTCTTTTGCACCCCTCTATTGCTGCTTTCTAACTAGGTTCAAAACCATAGATTTAACAATTCTAAACATCAGTAAAAGCTCAAAATAAGCTCAGAATCTGATCTCTGTAGCCTATTTTAAGAGCATCTTCTTATAAGTTTAGCTTTAACAACCTCCAGCTGAGGGGTGGTTTGGTACAGTTCACCAAAACATATAAGCAGAGGTATGGTGCAAAGAAGCAGCCCAAAAGCACTGTTTAGTTTTCTCATCACTGGTCCTAACTCCAGCACAGAACCAGTGACTGGTTTACATCTATTTTCCCACTAGTTGACATAAGCAGTTTAATCTGCAACCTGCCCTACCATATAGACTTTAAAAGCCAGTGATTGCTTCCCTTTTCAGTCACATCATATGACCACGGCCAAAAAATATGTTTGAACAGCACTCCCACCTCAGGCCACTGAGTTTTTGAGGGATTATGTAGGCATGTTCCAGTTCAGATGCTTTTTCTGAAGTCAGTCTTTGATTTTTACTTTAGTAGTTCTGCCACACCCTGAGATAAGTCATAGAGTCTGCAGACACTGATGCTCAGTCCTTGGGAGCACCTGTAGAAGGGGAATGGCAGGTGCAGGTGAGAGAAGCACCTGGGCCAGCAGACCTGGGGCCAATGTCCCAGGTATGCCACCAGCTGACAGCCACTCAGTGACAAGTTTTTAAAAATAACATGACTTGGGAGCATCAGCTGTCTTTGTAAAAGTCACTAATGAATTTTGAGCTCTAAGACCCAATGCCTTTCATAAAAGCCTTGGCTCCTAAAAGGCCTAGTAGGGCAGATGGGTGCAGACTGGCACCAGGAGCACCAAGTAACAAACAATCAGATTGCATGTGGAAACAAGAGTTTCAGCAGAACTGGAATTGGTCTTTAATAAGCAACGTTAAAGCCCAGAAATTAAAATTATCCTTTTCTATAGTGCCAAATACATGTTAAACTTATGTTCTATCTTTATAATAAGAAAGCTGTAGTGTTTGGGATTCATTGCTGGCATGGCTGAGGAGCAGGAGGCTGTGTCAGGCAGGGGCAGGGGCAGGGCCAGAGATGTGCAGCTCAGCTTCCTTTGAGAAATGGATCTGAGTATGAGCGTGTGGGAGCTGTGCACCAGCCCATGGGATGGTTTTTCTTGGTCTGTAACAGATACTGCCTCAAACAGGATTTCTTCAAGGGGAAAAAGCAGGCTGGAGGACTAATACAGTGCCCCAATGGCTGTGGGATGATGTATTTGTGCCTTAACATCACATCTGTTAAGAGCTCAAATGCACTTTGGAAAAAAAGTCCAAACCTCACTCCAACTAGATCTCATGCAATCCAAATCCTCCACTCTCCCACCTCCCAGAGCTTTTGTGCTGCACTTTCAGTGCAATTACATGCTAAATATCTGTCTGTCAATATGCTGGATCCCCTCAATTTGTATGACACGCTTTAACGCAGGCCTAGCCAAGCTTAATGGAATGACAGCTATGCCCTCCAACCATAGACTGAGTGCTGCTGGGAGAGCTTGCCCGACTCCGTGAGGAGCAGGGGAGGGGGAGGACAGAGGAAAACCAAATGCCACCAATTAGCTGCAACACTTGGACCCCTGGCTCAAAGAGAAGAGATTGCCACCTTCTTTTTGTTGGCTCTGGATGAAAAACCAGCAAGGGAATGCCATGCTGTGTGTGTTCCCTGGCCCCAGACAGACACACAGCCTCTGTCACGGCTGGTTTGCCAGCAGGTGTAAACATGGGTAGCATGTACTGAACTTTACTGGGCAACACTGGTTTACAGCAGCTGAGGGTTAGATCCCTCTGTCTTTGCAGTGATCCCATATCATGGGTGTTTTAGTCATGCACACCAGGAAAGAGTCAAACTGGAAAAAAAAATTTCTTTTTGAAAGAAATCCTTAAACTCCCAGGCTAATCTTCCATAATATCAATGAATCTCTCCAAGATTGTTTTTTGTCTTCATGTCCAAAACAGCTGGGAAGGTCCTTAGTAATTACCAAATCCATCATCCTCTGGTAGGAAGCAAGAAAAAAGGGCCAAGGAGAACTGCTTAACAACCAGAGAGAATTCTATTTGTTCAAAACCTGGTACAAGGGGAGGGGGAAGATAAAATCTATCCCAACTGCACATTATCAGGAGGGGAACGAAAACCGACTAGAGCGGCACGGCACTAAAAATAATGATTTTTCAGCCAGCAGCCAGACAGGCATCTAATCCCATCTGAATAGAGACATCACTGGAACAGCACCCGTCAGGGTGACTGCTGATGCTGATTCCAGCTGGACAGGTCTCATACAGCCCAATAAACATACCTCAATCCTGTGTCTCTGTTAAAACTTTTCTTTTATTCTTTTTAACTGCTTTCTTCCCTCAAACCTTACTGTCTCTATTGTAACCTAAGAGGGTTTTATATACGCTATAATGAAAAGAGTTAAATGAAATCCATATATTATTAAGCCTGGCATTTCAAGGGACTGTACTGGCATTTGATTGCAAAGGTGTTTGTAGCTGGGCTGTGGGACTGTTCCTTTATGCGATGGTTGACAACTCCATGGTGCAACATCTCTTTTTTACAGATAAAAACTGTTGACATTTTCCTTTTCAATATCAGAATTGTTTAATAAACACCTCCATATAACAAATACCAATTGCCTGGAATAACAGCTCTGGACAGTGATTCAGCTATTCTGAATTTCCCACTCAGTAGGGACAGTTTGTTTGTTTTAAATCAGTGCAAGAATTTCCTACCTTATATTTACAGAACAGAAAACAATAAATCAAATGAATACAAGCCAATTCTTGCCTCTGGTAGGAGCTGTCAACTTGAGCTCCCAGCCTTCCTCCTAGTTCTTCTTGCAGGAGCCATTGAGCCTCCCTGAACCAAAGGCTGTAGAATGGCTGCATCCTGGATAAATCATGGGTACAGTACTCTAGCTGTGGCATTCCTGCTCTGCAGCAGCTCTGCAAGCAAGACAAACACTGTGAGTTGGTGAGCTAGGGCCCTCTAGCTGAGGGCAGCAACGAGCAATGTGCAGCTGGACTTGCACTGGCACATTCCTCTGTGATGCCAGGCCTGGCCAGCCTGCAAGGGGAGTTCCTCATTTCAAGACTCTCCTCATCTTGGCCTAATGCCCTGTCAAGTAGCTGATGTGTTTTATTGCACGCTTTAGCAATGACTGCAACACGAGTGTGCAAATCAGCATCCCAAGCAAAGTATGGTGGTGCAGCAGCTCAGTCCTCCTGCTCTCATAACCATTTCTATAGCCTTGAAACAGGTCCTGCTAGCTAATCATCACAGAGCACCAAGGACGCTTTGCTTTCTGATTTAGTGTCTTTTTCTTGCCTTTTGTTAGTGTTTAACTATGTCTGTAAAGAAATAATAAGCAAAACCCTTCTTCTTTGCTTTATGATGACAAGAACAACAGAAGACCATCCTAAGGAAACAGCAGCACCTGAGAACTACCATTGTTCCACCTTTTGTGTCTCCTTCATTCACCCTCTAAAGCTGACTACCAGATTCTGTTTATAATTCATTATTCCTCCCCTATGTGGACCTTTGTTACCATGTAAATTCTGAAACTACAAACCACCTGAGAGAAAACAAAAGTTATGGGTGAGGGTTTAATTCTCATGTTCAGTGGATTTTGACACTTGAGCAATTTTTCACCTATTTCAAAGGGTAGGAAATAAAGACAATCCAGACTAAAATTCCCCAAAATAAAAGCACTCAAAAATATCAAGCTTGAACATGGTTCAGAAGTACCCAGTAGACTGTTTTTTATGGAAGGCTGAAATGAAATTCTGTATCCAGGTTTTCCCTGGAGCATTCCAAACCTTGACCCGTGGCACCATTATTGCATTTTAAGCACATTTACTGAAATATAGAAAACACCTTTGCTCTTTAGGAGTTCAAACACACTCTAGACCAAATGACTCAGAATGAATACCTGAAATAATGTCAGCAGAGACAGATGTTTAGCATTTGCAGAAGTTAGTACAAAACAACTCAGTCTGTACTTTCCAAATGCTCAGAAGCAAAATATCCCACAATATTTCCAAACATGTCAGAATCAGAGGTTCTTCATATGGGCTTTGTGGAGAGATTTTTATTTTAAAGTCAGCCTTATGGTTTTTTCCCTAGGCCTGAATAATGATTCAAATCTGATGAGAACTAAGGCAGTAAAGGAGCCTACAAAATCCTTTGGCTACACAGCAACAGAGAGGGGGTCTCCAGAGAAGGAAATTTCATCCGTCTGCTTCGCTGACAGGAGAAGGCTCAGCATGATAAAAGAGATGCTGCCACTTGCTCTGAGAAACCCCAGCAAAACTCTGCACTGATACATCTCCTCTGACACCTGCTCCAGCTGATCCTTTGCAATTTGACAGGGCTGGAGGGCTGAGGGCTAAAGAGGAGGTAGGCCAGGTCCTGAGAACAAGCATAACATTTCATGTGTCTGATCTGGCTCTTGGCTGTTGCAAAGGCAGAAAATGAAAAAAATCAAATATTTGGGCACCCATTCTGTCATGTTGCCAAGGCTAGGCAACCTATTCTCTGATGGTTATCTCCTACTTGAAATTCATTTTGCAGTACAGTATTGCTTATTTTTTGCTTATTATTTTGCCTTTTTAATATTTTATCTCACAAATCAATCCTTTCAGCTCCCTATTCCTTATTCTCCTTGAACTTGTATCTGTGCAGGAGAGCACTGCATCGTTTATCCCTCTCTAGTCCTCTTGGGGCTTCACTGAAATCCTCACCTTGAGAACAATGTGAAAACATTAACTGCCCCTGGCTCTAGTGCACAGCCAAAAAGCCTTGGAGGTCGCAGGAGACCTGGGGCAACGTTCCAGATGCGTAACACAACTTTCTCAATTTACACAAAACATATTCACTTGTAAATATTGATGACACGCAAACTCCTGATAATCAACATGCCACACATTACAGAACACATACACTTGCCACAGCATGAGGACATCAGCTATTGTAGCTTTTAGTAAGTCTGAGAGAAGAACTTTCTCTCAAAAGGCTGCCTTTGTAGCTGTGTCTCCAGAGCTTTTCCATGAACATTACTGTTTGAGGCTATGATTTATCTCAGTTATTGCCTGTGAGGAGAACAATGTAATGGTCTGAGCCTCACAGAATTTCTCAATTCCATGTACCGGCACTGCTTTTTTTTCTGGACTGAAAGAGTGTTTAGTCTATTTAGCCTTTATAATTCATGAAAAAATAAATAAACAGGCACTGGCTGTGTTGATCTTTCCTCCCTTTATAAACACATCATCCTGATATGTGTTACCTGCTGCAAAACCCAGCCAGTTTGCTCTTTCATTTACAGATAAGATGAAGTAGTTTTTTCCAGTGATGAATAACTGAGTCAGACCACATTACCTGCAGTCAGGTTGCAGGTGCCAACCAGCTGCACATCTCCAGCCCTCTTCCCCTGCTATTGTGATTTGCCTTTCTGAGAACTGCTCCCAGGCACTGCACAGAAACCAGGCAGGGGGGAGGCTGAATGCAGTTTCCACTCATAGAATGCATAAGCCTTACACAGCAGCGGCTCCTCTGTGCCTCTCTTCCTGAAGGAGGAGTCTGTGCTTGGCCTCTAAAACTGGTGCATGGCCACAGCTTTATTCCCCAGCAGTGGGATGAAATTTCCTTATGTTATAATTCAATTCTCATCAAGTGGTGCAATCACAGCAACAAAATATGCTGTTGTCCTTTCATTCCGTTTCTGTCCATCTGTGTTTACAGTCCATTCTGTAACCACTGAACTTGAGTTTCCTCCAGTAAAAAATCAGTAAGAACAAAAATTGTGAAGGATTACACACCAGCAACAAACTAGTTTAAAAACCCACTCGGATGGCATTTCTTAAACTGTGCCAGATGGAAGACTTTCAACTAAGAGAAAAACTTGGAAAAGTCCCATGTCTTCTGGCTGAACTATGAGCAACTAAGTGCCATTGCACCAACACGAAAGGCAGTAAGAGGCAGTTCATAAATTACACTCTGCTGCTGCCATCATGAGTTACCAATTTGTAATTTTGTAGAGATTACACCAAAGCCATAGGCAACATCAACCTGTCCTGAGCTCTCAAAAGCTCCAAAGCTTTGTAATTGTCTGAACTTTCTGTTCCTCCTGACCTTGCAGCAGGGTTTGTTGTTTGCCTCAGACCATGTAAAGAACAGACAGAACATTTTTTTCCAAATGTCCTGTGCATTAAAACAGGACAGTCTCCTTCTTGATGGCACAGGTAAAGCTGTAGTGCATGTCCCCTCTTAAGGAAGCACAGTCCAGAGCAACACCAGCCACACTGTGAAACAGAGCTCCCGTGTGCACAGAGCAGTAGTGTGAGGTTTATGAGCTCACACATCATAAGACACATCAATTCACATGATTGGAAAGTGAATTTTCTCCTATTTTGCAAAGTAAGTCAAAAAAGCAGAAGTTTTTAACACTTTAGTTAAGTTTGATCAAATCCCATTTTTTTTTTCTTTGGGGTAGTTGGTGACTTTCCAAATGAGCAAAGATAGAATAGCTCCACAAACACAGCAGTTCACTGGAATTCAGAGGGAGCTTGGAGAAACTGCAAAACCCAAAGGTATACAAGGCACAGCCCATCCATTCCTCCCTCTTTAGCAGGCACAGAGCATTCCCATGCTGAATCTTCTTCATGAAGGAAAGGAGAGAAGTGAGAGAGCTGGTGTCAGGTGAGGATTTCAGGGTCTGGCTCATCAAATTCCAGGGAAATGACCACCCTCGTAACCCAAAACAGCTGCTGTGTTTATAGTAAACATAAATGAAAACTGGGTGGCCTTTGAAGCCACCATGTCCAGTCCTAGTAATTATGGACAAGTGGATACAGCAGTGATGATCCAGAGCATTTGTTTAATGTTCAGACATAATTAAGGCCATTATCAAATTTCTGCCCCTTCAGCAAAAAGTGGGAATGGGGTCAATTGCCTGATACCACAGGCAGAAAAGCAAGGGAGGAGTTTCTTCCCAGTGTAACTCACACTGGATAAAATTCCAGAGTACCACCTGGTGCAGAGGACGCCTTCACTTGGACAGAGGCAGGTGATGATGGAAGGCCCCTTGGGCACACCAGCCAAATGGATTCAACACCAGGGCCTCCCACAGAGCTCTCCCAGCCCCTGTCCCTGGGGTCCAGGAGACAGGGTAGTTCAAACACCAAATGCATGTCTTGGAATGTCACTTCTTGAGTGAGGGGAGGGGGCAGTGGCAGCATTACTAATTGCAGGGAGGTATTGCTTGTGTGTACTGGGAAGCATGAACTCCCCCATCCCCCAGTGCCACCCCCATCCTGACCCATGGTGACTGGTTTGTGAAGGATGCTCTCCTTTCCCAAACACTCCAGCTTTATGGCAGAGGGAAATACCTAGTTTGCAAAGGGTTATTCCAAACACTGGAGCTGATGAAAAGGTAACTACACAAGGCCTTTATGGTGGGAAATTGAAGTGACCCATAGTGAGAATTATCCAACAAAATCTAACCAAGTATGACAGTGAGAAAGGCTGGCAGTATGGGGAATGAATTTTACCTTTTCAAAGGTAGCATGTTTATTCCCTAAATAAAACCATACAATTATAGTACATCTAAAAATTCTCCAGAAGCTGGCAGGAGCTGCAAATGCCCAAACTGTCAAAACCACACTTTAGCCACACTTCAGTGACACGAAAAGCACCATCCACAGATACCTGGACATACCAAAGGCCTTTTTTATTGTGCCCTCACAGGATTAGCTTTCCTTCCCTCCTCAGAGGGAGAAGACTACAGATTGGAGAGTGGACTGAGATGTCAAAGTGTGGCCTGGAGGACTTGGAGCAACACCCCTGCAGAGCTGCCCTGTACAAACACAGTTTATTGCTGAGCAGTCTAGGTGTGGACCATCATCTATCTCCTCACTGGCAGGAATCCTTGGCACAGACTCATACTGCCAGCAGCACCTCTTGCTCCATCCAAGGGGCTCCAGTAGGCCAGAGAGGCTGGAGGGATGGGGTAGCTGCTCTCTCGGGAGCTGCTCCCTAAGGTCAGGGCTGGGGCACAGTGCCAGAGCAGCACTGGGAATGCTTAGAGCTCTCTGCTCAGAGGATAAACAGAGGGCTGAAATCTCTGGGGTTGCTAATCTGTCACCTTTCCCCAGCACTGAATTAATTTTTTTAATGTGTTTTTAAAAGGAAAGTAAATAAAAAGAAAAAATAGAAGAGATGATAAATGGGCCCTTTTCTATTCCCTTCATCACTGGGCAGTACCACCCAGATATCTGGCAGGGACAAAATATTAAAAGGTTTTCCTGCCTTGCCATCCCCAAGCACCATTTGGATTGACAGAAGTTCTAAAAACCTGTGTATCCCAGATCTCCCATCCTCCCCTCTCTCCTCTCCTCTCCCTGCTGCTACAGAAGCTGCAATGAAGTGGCTCTGCTTTTTCCAATTCAGGAAACTCTGGACTGCATGAACAGTGCTGCACAAGTACAAACCTGATTTAACACCATGCTAAACTATTCCAACAATATCCTAGTTTCCATTGTGCCGTCTGGATTTTCCTACTAAGAAGCTGGAAGAACACATCACATAACCTGAATCTATCCTGTGCAAAGCTTGCAGCTGTTAAAACAGCAAACTGTTTCCCAGAGTGTGTCTGTCTTTGCTGCAGGAGGGAGTGTGTGAGGCTGCAGGCCGCACTGGGCAGCGAATCAGCCTGGGACCCGCGGGACCCGGCCCAACTCTGACCTGCTGCATGACCTTGACCCTGTTACTCCACTTCTTTGTGCCTCTACTCCCTTTGCAGTACTTTATCTGGCCTCCCTGTTTACCCTGTCAGTTCTTTGTGCTGGTTTTGTCTGCTGCAGCCTCGTACACATGACACAGGCAGGGGCTGATACTGTAATATTAACACTTGCTAGCAAAGTTTTGCACAACTCTTCACCATGGAACAAGGGACTTTTTCCACAGCAGTGAAACATGGTAAGAGCTAGTATGGACACTGCCATCACCCATGAACATAGACCAAATAACACACAAATCCTGGCAAATGTTGTCATCTATCTCTAAGAATCAGTGCTTCCACCTCAGGAGTGGCCTTCTCCTGAAACCCAGCGCCTCTGCAGACAGGTGCTTTTAGATGAGAGGTGCTTTAGGAAGTGTATTGCCACAGGGAAAACTTACAGAGTTTCTCTTATTCCATTCATCTTCCTTGAAAATATAACTGAAGTAAAGCAAGCACTTGGCAGCATGTAGCAGGAGAGGAATATGCTCCAGAGGCTGCTGGAGTGCACACAGTCCTGGTGACACCAGTTGTCTTCAGAACACAGGTCATCTCAGCTGGATTGTCTGCTTTCTTCCTAACACAGCTGCCATTAACAAGGTTGGAGCAAAAGATAAACATCCCTTCAGCCCCTGCAAAGAGCACCTCAAATGTGTGCACCACCTCTCCAACTGTCAGAGCCAAATGTTTACTTGAGGTTCGAGCCAATTACTGCTGAAGACACACCAACAAGAGCTGGTTCAGAGGGAGACATGCAAATGCATACTGGGGTTCCTGTGGGGGTGTGAAAGCTGCAGACCATGTGCTGCTCCTCTGAACACACCTGTAATTGCTTCTAGCCCAATATTTACCTTCCTGAAGAGAGCAGTGACCAACCACACAACAGCACCTGGCTACTGTACAAAGCCCCAGTGGAGCTGCTTCCTCTGTTTTGTGTGAAGGAGGAAGCAGGGGCAGCTAATAATTTCTTCTCTGTAGCTGTACCATACAAGTAATCAAACAACTGTTGAAAGTTGGGAAGGGAGGTGATGGGACGGGAGGGGGGCTGGGTGGGGAGAGGACCATGTGTTAACGTCACTGATAGATAAGCTTTGCCCAGCCACAGCTCAACCTGTCTTGAAGGTGGGGTGATGGGCATGTGGGTTTGTTCTAAGCACTTCACCTGCTGCTGCCTTTCAGCACTTTTTATTCCGTTGTTTTGTTTACCTTACAGGCCTATTGTCATCACCTCCGTGCTGCCAGGGCGGGCCTCAGGTGCGAGCGAGCAGCCCACGGGCGCTCGAGGTGCAGCCACCGCAGGATCGACGGCCACGCCGGGAGGGGCTCCCTGCTCCCGCTGCTTGTGGAAATCGCTTCCTTTGCTGATAGTGATAACACCAGGCAAACAAAAGCTGTGCGGACTATTGAGCTTGTCTTTCTCCTCGGGACTTGAATTGCTCGGAGCATTCAAAGCAGTATAAATAGACGTAATATCCAGTAATGAAACTGGAGCAGACACGAGCAGGTCTGAGTACCACTTGATGACAGGTCCTGTTGTGGGATTATTGGATGAATGGAGGTGCTAAGCATGGTCATTGTTTTCAAGTAAGATTCAAAAGGACTGCTTCCCATCTTATGAGATCCTGTTTTCAGATGTAAAAATCCTGCCCAATAAAGCCCAATATATTTGCAAGGGATTTTTGAACCACTGTCACAATTACACACACAACACAGGCTCCATGCCCAGGGAAAGGCATCCTGCCTAACTCAGTTTTGTAAATTTTCTTCAGATTGGGGGTGGGTGGGGGTGTGTGTGTTTCATTGGGAAGAACCAGTGGATGCGCCAGATTTTGACAAGTGCCCAAGAGGGTAAAAAAAACCCATCTAAGAGTCTGTCTCCAACTCACTTATGTGTCCTTAAGAAGGCTTTCCCTAAAATACAGAGCACTGTCTTTCAGTGTTAATGAATCAACTGCTTCCCTTGAATTTACTCCCAGTGCATTGGCAGAGCACAGCCACCATCCCATTATTTATTCTGCTAGACAAAATAAGACAAAATTTGTATATAAAATACACAAACCATATGTTTTCCTGATCATTTTAGGTCTTTGTACCTCCTCCAGTATCAATCTACCTCTTCTGAGTACAGGTCAACCAATACTGAGCACAGCACTAAACATGGGATGTGCCAGATCTCCCAGATGGCATTGACACAGAGACAGTGCACCACCAAGCACAGGCATTCAGCATTGCAGTCATAACCAGCATCCTTAATGGTACCTCCATCACCATTTGAGCTCTTCTCCTCCCTGCCCTAGGCACTTTTCCCATTCTGCTCACACAGCACAAGGGTGGCTGGTTCTCAGGCCTCCTGCTCAGAATCCTGAAGCAGCCTAGTCCCCAGCTGCTCAGCCACTCAGGGATGGTGGTGTGCAGCTGCTGAGACTCAGAGCCAGCCTCCAAGAGCCCTGACATGGATTTTAGTGGGATTTACTCCACTGAAATGCAGAAAATCTTGTTGCCTTTAGGATTAGCCCCCTCATTTGCACACAGAGGAGTGCATGCTGTCTGGGTCCACTTCCTTGCACATGGTGCTCAGTCCTTCAGTTACCACCAAATGGACTTCTGTCTGCAGGACCCCCACAATTTCAATACCTTCTGTCAGCAGTCATTGCAGCTGGGCAGCTTCCTAATGTTACTGGAACAAGGATCATCAGCAATTTTATCACAGTCAGTCTAACTTGGATTAACTTGTACTGATTATGAATGATCCCAGGTCATTAAATACAGATAAGTGTTACTGCAGGACAAGATTTTTACAATGCTCTTGAAACTAAAATGTAGTTATTTCATTAGAAATGTACTAATTTTCCATTACAAATGGTAAATAACAAGGCTGGAGCAAGGTGGGCTGAGGAAAGGCTGCCTGGACAGGAGCAGTGCAGTCCTCAGCCTCCAGAGCCTGCTCAGGGAGCACAGCTGCACCACAGGGTAGCATCCTGCAAGAATAACAGATAAACACGCTCACTTCACAAGCCACTGGACACTATATTTCTTCTAATGAGAACCATCCATTATTCTTCCATCCTCCTCTTTGTGTCATGTTAGTGAGAGGTTTTACAAAGCAAGTCAGGGGACAGCTTTATTTACTCCCAGATGCACTGCACGGCACCCAGGTCCATCAGTATTGGTTACACATGACCTCGGGTCTTCCATTACGGGCTAATGTCTGCAGCCCTCTGACCTCCGGAAGTGCTTGAGGAAGAGCTGCAGTAAATCAGAGCAGCACTTAGTCCTGGAGGAAGAAAGTCCCTCCTTATCAATCTGCCAGCGGGAGAGGAAGGACTCTGGCTGAGCTGCTGAAGTGATGTGCTGTCAGCTGCTCGGAATACTCCACAGACAGAAGCAGCCCTTGCATTGCATGTTGCCACCATGGACTGTAAGAGCAGAGGTGGAAGAGGGTGAGCCTGGCTGTGTTCATCTCTCAGCCTGGGCTGGCAGGGGAAATCCCAGCCACTCCATTCACAGGGCAGGTACTGGCTATAAAGGCCTCTGCTTGGCACAGAGTCTTCTACTGCTTTCCCTTGAAGGATGCCTGGTCTCATACACTGACTTCTTGGTAAAGCAACAGCTAACCCAACCCTAAACCCTAACCCTGCTCTAAGGTCTATAATCAATCTTTACTACTCAGCTTCTTACCAGAGGACATGAGCAGTCTGTGCAGTCTCAGAAAATTTGTCATCATGGAGTTAACCCAAGGATGCTATTAAACACCTTGTGTGCCAGAGCATGAGAAATTACAGGTGGAAATAATGATGTAACCACAAAACACCACACTCGCAAATCATCATCAGTACAAGCAGTTCTTCCCGTGAGGATGGAAACAAGCAAATTTGCCATGTCCTCTGTGCCAACAGGTGGAGCCCCAGAAGGACACAGAGCAGGGAGGGCACTACAGAATAAAATTCCCATCTCTGCTGGTCCTGCAATCAGCAGGGGATTTCAAAACTAGTTACAAGTAGCTCTCAGGGAGGCCCAAAGAACATTGGGATGGGACCTGGTACTTCTCTGTTCTGGATGGGGCCTGAAGGGGAGAGGATAAAGATCTGCCGCTTAAATGCATAACTTATCCCTTACAATCAAGGCAAGAAGACTTTGGAGAACAAAAAGGCAAGGTGGCAATATCACTTTCCTTCCTCAGTTATCTCCTACACAGTTGCAGTCTTCATCTCTTTCTCAGTGCCTGGCTCAGTCAGGTCGCAGGAGCGCCCTATCCCAAAGATAATCATATACCTCATACAGAAAAAAAAAATTCCACTGTCCTAGAAACAAATGCAAAAGCAGCTGATCAGGTTGTTCAGGTCTGGAGAAGGCTTGAAGATCCAACATCCCATCTTCATCCTTCACCCCTAGAGCAAGAATACTACCCAACATAAAGAACAAGGGAAGAAAAGGGAACAAAAGGATTTTTAATGTAATCAAATGTGTCATGTGCCTAAAAAGTATTCTGCTATGTCATATACATGTATACATAGACCACTTTGTGTTTTTTCCTTCTTGCCTGTCTCCAGAACAACCACTGCAATTTTACTCTCCCATAACTGTTTCTTGGCTCCCTCCACACATTCCAGTGCAGCAGCATCACAGATTCACTATAGGAAGGATTTACTCCCTCAGCTGATGTAGCTCACTGCCAGACCAGCATTTGTATGAGGACTGGTTCTTTGGGGAAAGACAGGGAGTAACATCCAGCGAAAGGCGACGCTCCGCCCTTCCGGATATAGGAAATACTACCAGAAAGAATGCTTTTTTTTTTTCCTGGAAGAGCTTAAGATTCATACAAGATTCTCCAAAGGTGGAGAATCACCTCCTAATGAAAACTCATTAGGTCACCTGGAGAGGTTTTTTATGGTTTATGTGCTTTGGGGTTTTTGAATTCTATTGCAAAAGGAAGTTTACAGTGAGGAGGTTTTTGCTCAGCTACAATTAGAGACAGGCCCAGACCAAAACCTCCTAATTACAGAATCCCAGATTTTGGAAATGCCCACACATGTATTCACACTTCACACTTCAGACCCAATTTTCCACTACCTAAGGACCAGTAACTGGGGTTTTTAACATGTAAATACTAAAACCAGCCACACAAACACAGAGACTGCAGAAGGAGCAGCATGTTTCCATGGAAACAATGCAGAAAAGATTTTTTTAAAGAATCTGCAGCATCCATTGGGATCCTGGGAGCCTGGATTCATGAAGACAGCAAATGGGACACCTCTGTAACTATTTGCTTGCTGTTTACTTGGTGTTTCAGAAGTACTAAGCCACAAGATCCTGTCCTGTCAATTCTGTCACTTTTCATGTGACAACTGTCCCTCTTCCACATGATGATAAGAACTTTGAAATTCACTTGGCAATTCAGCTCCCTTCCTGCTTCTCTCAACAGCTACACAAATGATGTCAACACATACAGAACAATAGCCCATCATGAGCTGATAAGCACAAAGTGCACAGGAGCCTGTTTCCACAGGGTTATCCCCAAAAGAGACTTGCATGCATTAAAAAATATATAGAATCACTATTTCTCCTGGATACAAGGGAGCCAGAATTTATTGCTCTGTTCATGTTGAAGGATCCAGGTGCTGTCAAGCACTGATGCAGATGGATCTTGCAAAACAGAAAGCTAAGCTAAGTAGACCGAGCTGTCTCAAACAGAAAACTGAGCTGTCCCACATGTGTGTCTCAGTTGTCACAGTCACCAGGGCTTTTACCTTCTGCTATGCTTGAAGGAAGGACTACAGCCCAGCTCACCACACCAAATACACATTATGTGACACTTACACTTCAAGCCAGAGTTTCTCAAGGGCATACACTACCAAATTAATGTGCAATTATAGTTTATCACAGTCCTATAAATATTTTCCCTATAAATCCTAGGATATCCTAGGATAAAATGCAATGTATGGTGTTCTTCAGAGGTTTCTTGTTTTGGAGTTGCTTCCTCTTTTTCAGTGCAAAAGTTTATTCAAATATTTCTCTAACAAAAAACCAAAAAAAAAACCCAGTCAAAAACCAAACAAACAGACCACAAACAAAATACCAACAAAACTATGGCAAAATAAGGCACAAATGCAAACCCAATGTTATTTTTTGTGGTGCAGACATATAATGCCAGTTTCATATTATGGCAGCTTAAAATCCTGTGACTGCCCCCTAAGACACTATCTGAAATAAAATAAAAATAGTGACAAGTTTGTAGCTGAAGAAAAGGATCACCAAAGCAATAACTTCTGACACACTGTCTTTGGCAGTGGAGATATCCTTGCTTTTCACTGCTTCAGCCTATTCCCAGAGTGCTTTTATAGAGCGTTGTTTTAAAATCAGGATCATTCAATGACCAGATTTATAGCACAAGTGGAAAAACCACGCCAAGGATCCCTTCGGTCCTGCTCCGTAAGCTCGGCTTAAAGCTGCCTCCCCCCCCTTATTTTTTAACTTTTTTTTTAAACAAGAAGTTTTCTGTCATGAACACACCTATCTGTCAGCCATTAAGAGTGAATGGTGGGCAATTAACACAGGCACTTCAAATACCAGGGCTATATCAGCATACAAGTCTCTAAAATAGGAATAAATGCAACTCAAGTGTGCAAGGAAGCTTTTATATAAATATGAATAGACTGAATCTGAGAGCTTTGAAAACTTGATCGTGCCAGTGAAATCCTGCTGCTATGAAGACAACCAGACTTTGCTCCCTTCCGTACTAAATCATTTTGAAACCTGTTTGCTGACTGTTTTTATAGTTACTGTAAAGTGAGAGAACTTCCAAATTCACACTTCTCCAAGTATTTTTTACCACAGAGAATCTTACTGCAATTAGTCTGGTTTGTAATGGAAAACAGATGAAAGGAGAAATTAAATCAAAACCTTGCCTCATATCTAAGGTGTTTTCATGCCATGCATCCCAAGAAAATTTCCCAAGACCAACAACATTAAATTAAAAGCTCAAATATTTCTACCAGACCCAACAAATGCAGATTAAGCTTAAATTTAAATGGAAAGTGAAAAGATTTTTCCTTCTCCTCACCTGCCAAGTCTTCAAAGTTCAGGACTCTGTGTTTCTCTTTCAACACTTAGCAGCAGAAACACCTAGGGTTGAGTGGAGAGATTTCCTCCTCACACTGGCATTATTCATTATTTCTGAAGTGTCGACAAATGTCTTCAACACTACACAACGCACACAAACAGAGAGTCCCTGCCCCAACAAATTTACAGTCTGAGCCTGTAATCTTTGTTCTGTTTTGGTATATCATCACAAATTTCAACAGGGTACCAAATGAGCCCAATCCACCTTCCACCAGCAGTTTTCCACTGCTTTTAATAGGAATTGGAAGAGCCCCTGTCAGACTGAGCTACAGAATTAGCTGTTGCAGGAGAGAGCAGAGTTCTTGGCATGTCTGCAAAGAGCAAAAAACCTGATTCTCAACAGTTTTGTTTGAAATTAAGTGTATATTTGAATGTTTTCACACATAATACATTTTGAGAACTTAAAAGAGCTCCCTTTCACTGTGTCTTTCAACCCCACTAGTGCTACAGATCAAGCAGCAGCAGGAAATTTCTGAACCAAGGCAGGCTGGCAGCTACAGTAACAGCTCCAGCTGGTGGAAGTTGGTGAAAGTTTTGGTTAGTTTGTGCTAAGCTTTCTGCCAGGACATTTCACACACTGGAAGTGTGTATTTTCTCTGACATTTTTGAAAGCTTCCAAGTGTTCCTGCAAATAGCCCCACAAATTTATTTCAAATTCAGATTGTGGCAATTTCTGCCTTTCCAAAACTCTGCTCTGAGTTGTCATCCATGCCTTTTCCCCAGCTGTACCCTGTGGAAGAGAATGCAGTCACACAGTTATGTGCACTAACACACACAAGAGGCATATACACCACCTATTTACACCCAAAAAGTGGTACAAGGATAGCACCAGCTGGAGACATTGCCCCTCTGGCTTGTGCTCTAGCTGGGGCATGGATCCTTGTCAACATTCCTATGTAAACCAGACTTGATTTTAAATGTTGTCATAATTAATTATTTCAGTTCAAGCAGCATTTCAAACCATAAGTGAAATACATTCCAGCTAAAGGCAGAAGGGACATACATTACTGGGAAAAGAGTGGGAAAAGAAGCATCTTAAACCCACACCCACAACATGTCCCAGTTACTACTGATTCATACTATGCCAAAGCTCAGCACCAACACAGCCAAATGCCAAATGCCACAGCTCACAACAGCCTGACCTCACCACTGCATAAACCACACCAACTTCACACAAAGACAATGTGAAATGACTGAGAAAACTTCACAGTTCACAGAGCATCTTCAAAATCACATGCCAGCAGTGTCCCCACCCAAAGCCCTCTCCAGCCTACCTGGTGCCATCTTCTGGTAGAGAGGGATCTGAAAGGGCTTTCTTGCTTACAGCATTTTGCTGACCTGCTCTCCCTTCCAAACAGGACATGGCCAGTAACTGCTGTGAACATCCAGGCCAGATGCCACGTGTTCCTCTCCTCCTGTGCTCCAGCTCACAAGTGCTTCTTGCAGTTATGCCTGCTTAAAACCAGTATTTTCCTGATTTGCTCAGAGATCTCGTCCTCCCGCCAAAAAAAGAAGTCCAAGGGGTTTCCATCCTTTTTGTCAACTGTTGGCTCAGCCACTCAGCCACTGTGGAAAGCAAAAATCAAGATCATGAGACTTGTGTGCAACAGAACAGACAACTTGTTTGCTGTAAGACGTGAAAGTACACCACAAAGGTTTGCTCTGACAATTCTTATGTTCAGCTCAAACAAATTGCTCTCTGATCCTTTTTAATGGCATTTTTTTATTTCTATTTCACTGATATTTCCAAAGGCTCCAAAACAAACGTAGGCATAAATAGGTTCCATCAGAAAGTACTCAGCCTACTGATCCAGAAACACTGCTTGAGGATTTAATAAGATAACTACTCGTCTACAGTGCACCAAAATACTTAATTTCCTGAACAAAGCTTTTTAGTACTTAAGTTTTAGCTCATACTTAACATCCTTCTTTTGAAAAGCTTTCTCAGTTTCTTTCTCTGATGTAGCATCATCCCATTGATTACACACTTCATGAAGACATGATAGGACCAAACACACTGCTCAGCTGTGTTCAGTGTATAATTCAAGATCATCCCTTTCCATCATAAACTGATCTATTTACTGTGGAACCACTCTGGGATACAAGCCTAATATCAAATTGGTTATTTGCATAAGAAGGGTTTTTTCCATGTCTTTCAAATGGAAATGGTGTGTTCCAAGATGCATTAGATTTATGTTATTGTGAAAATGGGATCCACTGTGAAGGTTATATGCAAGCTTAGTTTCTGAATGGTTATAAAATTTTGGATACCTGGATTGAGAGCACAAGTCCAAGTCTTTTATAGAAGCTGCCTTCAGCTTGAAGGAAATAAGAACTCCCAGGGAATGAAAGACTAGCTGAATTCCTTCATAAACCCTGAAAATTCTTTGGGGAGAAGAGACTTGGTCTACATTTTTGACATCTAGAAATAACCTCCTCTTGCTCCCTGTCTCCTACCTTCACTTGCCCATTTCCCATAAAGGTTGTTTCCAAACACAATTGATTTGAAAACTCAGATTATTCTGTTAAAATTGCTGACTTTGTACTTGGCACCCTGAGCCAGATTGGGGCAATCCCCTCAGGTCCTTTTTCCAGCTAATTTATAGCAATTTTTGTTGAGACAAGGAGTTATGGTCTGTAAAAGGCTTGCTGTCAGCCTCTCATAAAACCCTAGCACCCTGTCAGAGAAGCGACAGAGCCTGGGAAGAAAGTTTCAGCAGTGATCAGCTGGTTTCCAGATGGGTGGCCTTCTACACGCTATCCAACCCCATGGGTCCAATAAACTAGCCCTGATTTTGCACTTTAAAAAAACAAAGATACAAACCCTCCTCTACTCTCCAATAGGGTTTTATAAACACGCTCCCAGTCTCTGTGTCAAATTTATTAGGAAGAAATTCATTCTGTTGTCCTTGTCTTTGCATGCATGTGGCCAGCCCCTTTTGCTCCAGTTTCTCACTTTTACATGGATGGAGAGACTTTATCATGATTTACATCCTTCTGAGTTGTTTTCCCATCAGAAATAAAGAAGGGTGTAAACAAGTCAGAAAGTTGAGGGATTGGCCTCCAAGGTATAAAACCACCCACATGAGGCAATGTTTGTTCTCAGTCTGGCATAAATTTTCCTCTTGTTCTGTCCTCTGCACCTTAGCAAACCAGAAGAGTGCATGATTCAAGAGGTAAAAGCCTGATCAGCGGGACCAGTAGTGAGGAAACAGCCCAGTTCTGAGCAGGAGAGCATCCTGCCTCTGGAACAGGACTGCCACAGTACCAGCACTGCTGCTCGAGGGCCTGGGTCTGCTTCAGTACACAAACCACATTACCTGCACCTACAGATCTTCAGTTCCCTTCTACGTAGAGAATTCTGTACCAGCCTCTAGACAACTATTTATTAAGCTAATATGTCTGTCTGTTTACATTAATTGTGGCATGCATAGTTTTCTCTGTATTTAGCCCAAACTCCCCTTTTACTTTCAGCTCATTACTCTTACTGGCAGCACTAACTTCAGCAGTGCAAAGATTTCAACTTGGCATTACCCAGGAGGGAGCCAGAAATGGCTGTTATCAGCCTTTTGCCTGGTAGATGCCTCAGGGCCAATACTCAGGCTTTGGACTTTCCTTATAAAGCTGCAGCTTTGAAACCAGTTTTGTTCTTCTCTAAACTCAGTCCATAAACATTACTACTTCTACATAGGAACCATTGGGACTGCTCTCTCAACTGTCCCATCATAATGATTAGTCTGACTATAACATGCTCAGAGAGTTTCAAATAGTGCAAAAATAGAAAACATAATTGTAGGGGGAGACTGATTGTCTTCACAGAGTAAGTAAATGTCATATTAATCAAGATGTCGAACTAAATTTTTAGGCATCATAAATGTCTGCTCATAAAACACATAATTATGGATGATCCTGGAATTTGAGTATGTAGGCTTTGTACTGAGGAAATTAGTAGAAAATATGCCAAGGAACAGACTTAATTGTAAATACGTGATAATGATACCACCAATCCCTTAGGGCTCTCTGAAGGATTCACTGCATGTATGGGTAAGAATGAGTCAGTTGATAGTGTGTAAATACATTATTTTTTTTAAAACCCCAACCTTTTAGGAAGCTCCCTTATACAAGTTTCATAATGGTGTGAGAAGGAGGCAACTGATAAGCCCCATCATTTCTCTGATACATCTATTGGAAAAAAATTCAGATTTGCCTGCTGTGACTTGCAATCCCCTAAAGTCCAGCTTCCCATGGACTTTGCCATGGCCAGGATTTCATTCTCAGATATGACTAAACCTTAAATAAAAACAACATGTCCCACAAACAATTACAGCATTTTTCATCAAAACGAAACTCATCAACCTCAGCAGTACAGACAATCTTTGTTAGAACAATGAATTTTCAGCAGGGCCTACAGAAACTTCATGGTGTAGGATCAGGGCTATTATTACCTTTTTAGAGGTATAAAGTTCCCTTATTAGGTGCACTGAAAACCAGAGCTCCTTTGCAAAGAAAGAATGCTTCACATCCACTATTAATACGCTTTCACTGCTGACGTTCAGGACAACCACAAAAAGTTAATATCAATCTCTCCTGTGAAGCTCTGCCCATCTGCAGCATTTGGCACAGATTTTAAAATACAGTAGACTCGACTTTTCCAAGGAGCAGCCATCGTTCCTGTGCTCCCTCTAGAGTGACTACTGGAAGCCAAAAGCATTTAAGCAAAGCTAGATAAAATCAGCAGCGCCCAATGTGGGTTCTTTCTGGTTTCCTGCAAGTAAACAGACATGTTTACAAGGGGCTGTACATTCACATCAATCATAAGGTGACTTTGTTTACAGTAGAGGAATTTCCTGCAGGCTTTTGCTGTCCTGGTTTCTTTCTCTTTGTATTTACTTTTGTTCAAATGCAATTTAAAAAAGCCATAGGTACTCCAGCTCAATTCAAAACTTGACACACTGAAATCTGAAGCAGGCTATAATTCATGCCCAGATTTAGTTGTTCTTTTTCTTGTTTGTTTGTTTAAGCTAACACACATCTCTGCATTAAAAAGCCACTTTTCTCTACCTATCCAATTCATCTACACCTGAAAGAAGGCAGCTTTAATTTATCACCCCATAAAGAACTGCTTTTCTCATCAAACCCACACAACAGCAGAAGCCCACCTTACACAGGGATTGGGTTTATACTTCAGGTATCTAAAAGACTGAAAGACAGATTCCTCAGAGGAATTAAAGTAAAAATGTTAGTGAATGCAGCTAAAGACTGGTATTAGCAGCAGCTGAGCAGCCAGGATTAAGGACTTCTGCTGCCATGAATCAGAGTGAACTATTTCTCCACCACTTCACCAAATGAAAATTTACTTCAGTGGGGATTTAATCTGAAGAAACACTACAGAATTTGGCTGCAAAGTTCAGAACTTAGACAGGGAACAATGTTGGTTGTTCTGAGATATACAAATGCTTTGATAAAAAGTCATGAACCAAAAGTCCACTCATGCTTAAGCTACTGGGTACAGATAAGACAAGACTGCAGCACTTGGGCAGACGTCACCCACCGTGATGGCACAGATCTTACAGCTGCTCCATCAGCCCCCTGAAGGGAAGTGCTCACTCCAGCCTTCTCTGCCCAAGCTGTCTGCTCTCCACGCTGCTGCATGGTTCCACCACACTTTAGGTCACTCTGAATTATTATCCCTGAGTGCAAGTGAGCACTAAGAGTTCAAACACAGGAAGGCCAGGAAAGGACATTCCTTTAACATGCAAGTTTTAGGAGGCAAGGAGCATCTAACCCCCAAAGGCTACAAAAGAGAGAGGCACAAGAATATGAAGAGCAGAGCCAGAGATTTGCCAAGAAAGAAGCAGACTGGTGTTTATGAGTGGCAGAAAAGGGAAGTAGCCCCTGCTTGCTGCTGAGAGGCTCAGTTGCACAAATATAAGCAAGACCTACATGAATATAATTTCATTAATTTGGAACTTCTTTTCAGTAGTTTCCAATGCACAAGCCATGGTTCAGTATAAAAATCAGCCTAGTACAGGCTCTCTTTGTTAGCATCTGTTAGCAAGAGTGTCAGCTAATCAATACATTTTTATTGCCAGATACCTACAGGGCTGGAATAGACACTATTTCTGACATTATTTTCAGTGTTCTTCTTACACCTCATATTCCTGGAAGCTGTTTTCCTTCATCTTGTGTGGCATCATTATTCATCTTCAGTGATGCTTATCTACCTCCATAAATTTGGAAAGGGCCATCCAGAGAGCTGAGTCCCTCTGGACAGGCTACCAAACTCATGCATGTAACTGTCTCCTCCTCACAACTTCATGCTGTCACACTGTCACCTGCAGTTGGGTCAGGCTTTGGCTCTTCATGGTGGTGGAGACCCTTGTAGTTGACTTGCAGTGTCCCCACAGAGCAGTTTCCCTGCTGTAGGTGATAAGAGGGAACAGCCAGGACTTGGCAACACACGACAAAAAATCTTCCCAAACCTGTAATCCAATTTACAAGCAGCTCCTCGTACCACATTTGTGTGTCACAGGTGAATAGAGCCATGAGCTATATCTGTTAGCAGCTCCTGCTGCAACCATAGACTTCTGCAGAGCTATTTGGCACCCTGAAGAATATGTTAGCAAGCCTGGAACTGCCTCCTGGAAATTTCCCAGCCTCTCTGTTTGCTTCTCCAGACAGACACCTCTTCTCCCATCCCAAGTATCTGTGTTTTTCTCTCCCATACACTGGCAGAGCCCTGTGTTCCTCAGTGCTTTGTGCTTTTGAGGAATCCTGGCTGCACACACACAGGGCAGAGAAAAACTGGCACATGGTGCTTTTCTGTTCCACAAGTGCTGTGTCCCAGGAGGATGAGTAGCACGGAGAGCAGGGCAGTCTGAACCAACTGGGAAGCCCTGTAATCACTTCCTGTCTGACCTCTTGGCAAGTCATTCATCTCTCAGGGTCCTGTCCTGCACCTCAGCTATCAAACTGTCTGAAACAGCCCCTTAAAAGGCACAAGCTCCAAGCTACGCCTCTGCTCTGCTTTTCATATTTCCTTTGAGATTATGGCCAAGTCAGTCTTTGTGAAACTGTGTCCCAACCCAGATGTAGGGGTTCTCCTTCAGCAAGAAAAAACATGCAGTGCTGTGACACCGCAGGGGGAACAGGAGGAGAAAACACCAAATTTTTTCAAATATGTCCATCACCATCATAGAAGCTATGGAGAGCAAGATCTGTCTCTTACCACATGCTGGTAAAACCAAGCACCCACCATGCTGCATCACTTTGCACTAATGCACCTCACTCCATAAATAATAGTGCATTGGTGTATGGGTGATAGTCATCAGAATAAGTACCAAGTATATAGCATATACCACCTCCAAAGCTAGTGTCGGAAGGGAGTAAAATTAAGGTAAAATTCATCTACTCTCACTTCAAATCAAGTGAATAAGGCAATAACATTTAAAGGAAGGGGGTCACAGTCAACTGTACCATGCACACTTTGGGAAACACATCAGTATCAACAGTATCTTGTAATAATATATTTAAGAGAATTATTTTAATTCTGAATACTGTCTTGCCTCAGGACCAGTTTCTATTTGTCCCAAGACATGTTGAAACAATAAGGAACATTTTCTCACCAAGCCCCTGCAAAAAATTTTCTCTTAAGGGTTTAAAAAGTTGGCAAAAAGCCTTCTGCAAGAAAAATGGAAATACTCTCTATTGCAAAATCATCACACTCCCTCAAAATGTGCATACAAATATTGGCAACTTAGAAAGACTCACACATTTAAAACAAGATCTTTTTCTGGTAAATACAAGTGACCACTCTGCCTTTAATTTTAGAAAAGGACAACATCAAGCAAAACTTCTCAGCATAGTACACAAACAGATGATTTCTGTAAATGATTACACTGATGAAGCATGTGCTGTATTCAATGGGTAGGTTGTGAAATATTTGTTTAGCTGCAGGACAACAAGATCCTGGAACTTCTTTGTGCTAATGCAATCTAAAGGATCATCAAGTATTTTGAAGGTTTAGAAACAACCAGGACATCACAATGAACACCCAAGTTTTTGGCATTTTCCTTGCATTAACTGACCTGACAAGTCATCTGAATAAAACTGTATGTACATAAAACACAGGTGAACTGATCAGAATGAGGAGCTACTTTGCATAGTACCTGGCTGCAGCTTTAAATTCTTCAAGGGAAACTGGCTGAAGTGTAAGAATAAACCCTTACTCTTTCTGTGAACCTCTTTCAAGCAGTATCTGCCACTAAGAAGATACTGAGGGAGAAGAAACACATCCCTAGCATCCCATGTCCCTACATTTTGGATGGAAACACTAGGTGGTAGCCTGAAAATCATCAGACTTCAGAAGGAAAAATGCGAGTTACAGCAAGCTCTTTATTAAATCACTCTTTTGCTGTAGAGAATAATGGCTGTTGAGCAATATGCAGGGGCACTATGGAACAGCAGAAGGTCCAAGGACTTGCTGTGGGTCTCTTTGGCAGTGCCTGCCACAGTAGCTCAGAGCCAGCCAGCAGCAGGAGGAGGAAGAAAATGGATTTCAGTGTATCAAACAAAAGACCTTGCAGTTATTACCATCCTGAGGCATCCCTGACACAGAGTGGGCTCACTGCAGGAAAAGAAAAAGCAGCACAGAGAACTGCCTCCCTTTGCATCATGTACTCAAAACCTACACAGAAAACACAGACAAAGCCTCAATAGTTTGCAGGCTTCTGGAGGTACCCTGCATGCAAAGAGGAGGGAGTTCATCCATCCTATAGACAGGTACAAGGTGCACTAGGGATAGGGGTAATAAGGAAGAAAACTTACTGAACCCAAAGCAATGAAGTCACTGAGGAATGGCTTCCTTGTCTTTGCACCCCATGTGAGGATAAACAAAGTCTCTTCCTCCCTTTTTACTCACAAGTACCCTAGTGAGCCTGGGTTACTTATTTCATCAGAAAAGGCACAACCTATGCCATGAAGATAAATGAGCTACAACTGGGGGTGTTTTTCATGTTTAAAGCACAGTGGGCAGCAGTAGACACCTAAATACTCGGTATTTCTCATCCCTGTAAGAAAAGGGTTTCTACAACTTTTTAAGAAAAGCAGAGGAATCACCAACATTCCAATCTCCTTGACATTGTTCATGGTGAATATTTGCGTAACAAATCCTGCATACCTGACATTTCCTTACCCAGGCTGTCTGCATGCTCACACCTGACAGCAGCTCTGCTGTATTTGCTGCCATAGAGATTGCTTGGCAAACATCAGAGATACAGCAGCAAACTCAGCTATCATTCTGTTATAAGGAATCCAATCAATTCTAATGTAAAAATTAGTCAGGTGTTCTTCCTTTCCCCATTCTGCTACTGAATAAAAGTTATAACAAGCTTCACAGACCTCCCATCCCTCCCCACCTCATAAAACTATTTGTCTAATGCACTGGGGGGAGTGGCATAACCATTTGCACTGCCCTTCAGCATCAAGTCAGAAAAGTGTTTCAGCATTTGATTAAGGTCCTCTGAGTACAACACCAAAGCTAAGCAAATGCCCAAGGACACTGCTGAGCAGGCTGGACCAGTGAATCAAGTTTTTTAGCTGTCAAGCTTTGAATGAGCATCTTGCTGGTGCACCCTGGTCTCAGGGCATGGGCAACAAACAGAAAGTAGCACTAGAGCAGAGCAGTGCTGATGAGCATAAAAGAATAGCATTAGAGCTAAGAAGGAAACACTTAAAGATTCAAATCACAGGATGAAATGGAGGTAGCAAGAGACATCACAGCTGTCTCACACATAACAGGAAATGTTTTAAATCCTCCTCAGTATCAAGACAGTTGGACCAGACACTCTGGACCCTTCCAACACAACCGATTCAGTGATTCTGAGAGAGTGAGGAAGGAAAGTGCTGCTGGCTTGTTTACCTTCTCTCAGGTCTGTGACCCCTGAGCTCAGAAGGAAAACTGGAATGGAGCAGGGAACAATCAGTCCAGGGCTCTTCTAACCCTCATGTCCAGCTGTCCTGCTGCCACACAGACAAGCTGATGTGGCACAAAGACACAGTGGAGCACAACTCTGAGGCAGTGTTGGAGTCCTGGGGGCAGAAGATGATCCCTCGTGCTGTGCTGCCAGCCACTTCTGGGATCCCCTCCAGAGCTCTGCTTGCCCTATGGGACTAAGAAACTGATGTCTCTGGGCACAGCACACAATTCTCTCTGGGTTGGGGTGCTATGAGAGCACTCACCTGCATAAACACTCCTTCAGGTGGCAAATAGAACGGGAAAATGGATCTCCACTAGAAAGCAAAAAACCTCCTGATAATAAGCTGTGACTGAAGTGAAATTCTCTTTATGCATAGCCATGTGATATCCAAAACCAACCCAACTGTCCTTCATTTTGATCTTTACCAGGAATTATTAGCACCCTCCAGGAGAAAATCCACCTCCTGTATTCTGTTTCCAGCTGGCTCCAATTCACTCATGTTCTAAATGTCCCACTGGATTCTTCTAACATTTTATAAGGTGTCAGCTTAAATTCCTGTAATCCGTAGCCCCAGCTATGGCTATTAGCATACAATATGAAAAACAGTATTTGGGAACAGGAGAGCCAAACTGTGAAAGTGCAGTCTCTAAATATGGCTGCAACTTCAGAAAGGTGTTTGCAAATGTCCAGAGATTGGGCTGCTCTCATGCAAACCAGGTCACTTAGACATCAAATCTCCTGATCTGATCACATGTGTTGGAGCTCAAAAGAAGCAGGGAGAAGGGGAATATGTGGAGCTACAAAAAGACTCAATTTGCAACACTGCCAGTGTACATTTATCTTGAATATGTCTCAAACAGGAGAAAATCAAAATAAATAATCTCCTGTGTCTGCTTGGCTCATGACATAATAAAAAGTGGCAAAATTTCCCTCCATTAATACAGACTATTAAGTTTTTTATCCCAAAGAAAATGGAGGGTTCCCTGCTATGTAAATGCTGGTTTCTAATAGCAGCTAAAAGATGGGAGACCGATTTAAGAATTATTTAGTGAAATCTGGTGCCTTCTTTTCTGTTGGGTGCAGTCTAGGGCCAGCTGGCTGGTACCTTATCTGTCCCCTCCCTAAGCATCTTGACAAATAGGTTTTTAAACAGCTCTAGTCCCTCTGGAGGGGGACTTTTTACAAGAGCATGCAGTGATAGGACAAGAGGGAATGGCTCGGAACAGAGAGGGCATATGTAGATTACATATTAGAAAGAAATTCTTCCCCATGAGCTTGATGAGGCACTGGCACAGGCTGCCCAGAGAAGCTGTGGCTGTCCAATCCCTGTTCAAAGTTAGATGGGAGAGGGCTTGGAGCAACCTGGTTTAGTGGAAGGTGTTCCTGCCCATAGCAGGGGGGTCATTAAGGCCCAAACCATTCCATCCAACCCAAACCATTCTATGACTCAGTGATAATAAATTAAGAAACCTTGTCTCAATTAATAATCTCTCCAAATTGGAGGGGAGTGAAAATAGGGAGGAAGTTTGAGTCTTGGAGAAGATTCAGGTATTACACATGGAGTGTACGACAACAAAGTGAAGAACTAGATAAAGCTAATAATGAATTATCATTAATAACAAATCTGTACCCTAAGCAACAACATATCATCTGCTACAGCACCAGTTTAAAATGCCGTATGTACAATCCCCTTCCACATGTGTCAGATTTTGATTTCTTCTCTTAGTCATGTTCAAATACAGCTGCCCCTGAAACTACCTTGTCCCAAAGGAAATCACAACTTTAAAGTGCAAGCCATGAATATTCCCTTGTCTACAATGATTCCCAGCAGCATTTGACATTACAGCCAAGGTCATTTATTCACTAGCTACTGAGGGATCGTTAGTGACCTATAAGTGCAGGTCCATTACAAACCTGTAGGTCTTAAATGAGCTAACAGCACATTCCGTCTCCAACCTGTTAGCGTAAGTGTGAAGATGCCTCTTAGATCAGATCCTCAAGATAGCCTGGCAATACTGATGCATTCAGGTTGGAAATTCATGCCAAAACAACCCCAAATAAAAATGCTGTGAAAAAAATCCAGTGTCGGGGTGTCTAGTTGGGAAACGAGAGTGCCAAAATCACTTATTTTGCTGGGAACAGAGTTTTTAGAAATCACAGGCCTATTTAAGGGGTGTATGTGGGTGTTTTGGTTTGAGACAAATTTGGAGGACAAATACAATATCATACAGTCACCCCAGGGCATTGGGACACTTTAAAGAAACACTCTTATTACCAAACAGTAGAGACCTAATAAATGTTTCAAGTAAGATGAGCTTAAGCTTATCTCCATTTTTTGCTGTTGTTGGCAGTAACAGGATACAGCGATCTTAATGGACACATTTCCCATAAGTATCCTGGATTGCACCTTTATACTCTAGTGTATGGTTATTGAAGAGCAGTATTGTATGTGCAGTTCTTCCCATTTGGGTGCAAAATCTGCACTTGCTATATTTGGAAGCTGAATAGAAAGCCACTTGGCATCTCCCCTCCTAGCCCTCCCAGAATGCCCCTTTATAGCCCAGCAATCACCAAGCACTTGATGACGCCTATAACCAGTCACTCATCTTGACTCAAGTGTTTGTAAAGGTTCCCATTAGTCCATTTTCCTCTGTTTCACACCACCAGCATTTGAGCTCCCATTAAACTGAACCAAGGAGACATTCAAACATGACAGATCATCTCAGGATACTTTATATTTAGAAATCAGCCTCAGGCTACAACAGTTCCTGAGATTCCTAGCTCCCTTCAGACCCAAGTTTATAATGTATCCTCCATGAATCACTTTAATTTCAAATTAGCACTGCATAGTCTCCAAAAGCCACAGAGAAGGATGAGGCTTCCACTGAGACAAAAAACCCACAAATATCAGGAAATGGAAGACATGGTCTTAACCACATGTAAAACCCAACCAGAGTTGTTCTGGTCATTGGAAAGCTGTTCTCACAAATACTTAGGTCTTTCCCCCCACCATATATTTTATAATTAGTTGCTTGCTTTTATTTTACAAAATTACATTTCTCACGCCCTGCCTTTAAGGTTACCCTACCCCAGTCTAACGTGAGCTGGCAAAAGATAAACACGAGCTGCCTACAAGATAAATCTAGAGGAACACACTTCATAGTAAAATCCTCCATTGCATCTGTTCTCTTCACATGAACAACTGCTGCAATCTGGTATTTCTGTTCCAAGATATTTATGTGTTCCATACACCAGTGGGAAGCGATTAGGCAAAGCAGTCCTGACGCTGCAAAGTGCTCACCAGCTGAACCGTGCGTGTGTGGGACGATCAGCTGTCAGTCTGAATCCACATGGATTTTGTTACCTGTTGCCCCTGTGCAACACAGTAATCAATATTAAGGGATTACACTCTAAGACCATGAGTGGGGTTCAGTTTTCTCTAAGTGACCGAAGCACATGCTCAACGTGTTTGTATGAGGAGATCAAGTGAAAGATCCATTAGACAATAAAGCAGCACAAGCCTACGTTCCTGTGGGCTGAAATCAAGGGCACATTTTCAAGCACTGAGTAGGCTAAAGAAACTTGATGCCATCTGAAACAGCCCTCAGCCGGTGTGTGCTGGCTGGATAGAAAATTCTTATTATCTTCTTACCCCTCTTTGTTCTTTGCTGGGTTTTTACAGGCTCAATAATAAAACAGCAAAGTAACATCCCAGACAGAGAAACTGAAGAGCCGCCCCATGTTTTCTTTATGAAGTGCTTCGTGCATTTGCCTCCGGTAGCTTTTTCATAGAAGCTAAGGATATTCATGGGGAGAGGCAGAGCGAAACCAATCTGTGTCTGGAAAAGTTGATATGCTCCTTACTTGTTGTAACCTGAAGCCATTGCCTTCTTTTTTCTCTCTCTCTCACTTCTTTTTTTTTTTTTTTTTTTTTTTTTAATTACTGGTACATATTTGAGACCTGAGCCAAAATGATATAAGAAGGAATCCTTCTGTGGCTTTGCTGATTACTTGAACAGGTCCTTTGACAGCAATAAACACCCGTGCTGATAGCAGAGTATAACACAATCTCAAATCAGGCCACAAACCAGGAAAAAGAGATGACTGCTGAAAAAAAAATCCTGATGTAAGTGCATGGGATGGCCTACTACTGCAGTGTAACCCCAGGTGCTCTGATAACTCCTTCTTCTCAAGGAGACTACAGTGCTTTAAAAACTCCCATGAGCTAAACACTGCAACATCCCATGGAAACAGGGAGGTATCCTTCACTCTGCAATCTGGTACAGAGCTGATGCCTGGTCCCACCTCTGTGGGGCTGGGGAGTCTGATCCAGCAGGACCACACGATGCTCATCCAGGAAGCCATTGACAGCACTGAGACTAAGCCTGCAAATCCCAGCCTTTTCCCTAACCAGGATCACAGTCCTTCCTCTGAGACGAAGGAAGAAAATAGACAAAATTAGGCTGACAGGCTAACCTCATGACAGATGCTGTGTTGAATTCCCACATTAGATAGTGATGATAAGGACTTCATAATTTCTATACTGAATGTACAAAAAGTTCAATAATGCATTTCTTTTAATAAATATTGAAATCATAGTCACATTGTGTCATAACCAAGCATTCAATTTTATGATGTTGTCCCCAAACCCATGGCATTAATATTAAGATATCACAACTTAGTGGGTTGTTGTTTCTTTTAAATTTGCCTTCTGTTTCTGAGCTTCAAGTCTTGTTTTCCAGTTATTACTTTTTTCCTATGACAAGGAGGGTTAGAAACTGCCTTGGTTTTCAAAGGCTGATATCCTCCATTAATTACATGCATGGCTCTAGGAAATACGCCAAATATCACATATCTTGGCATTCTTACCATGTTTCATGTTCAAAGTGCTTAGCAAAATTCAGTTAATGGGTCCTGCTAGCACTGCTGTATTTGGGGTTAGTAAAAAATGGTTGCTCTGAGCAGGACTTGGGACCCTGACAAGAGTCTTTGGAGAATCAGGCCCTAAGCAAGGTTTCTTAGGGTCATTGGAGGACTCATAACTGGGATTACAGTTTTGGATTCCTCCTGTCCTGAAAGCACGCTTCTCTTATTAAAGAAATTAGCACTCAAACAGAGCCCCATTCACTCCTGAGCATATGTTTACACAGTCTGGGTAAATTTTGCTTAGTTTGTTACAGACCTACCCCTCTAGCCAACCCTGCAGTAATAAAGCAGTATACAACATCAATAAAAACAATGTACAAAAAAGTTTTAAACTGAAATACCACACACCTCTTTAAGATCTGGAAAGTAACAAAGCACAAAATGGAAGCTCTTATTTCCACACCTGCCTTTCTTTCACATCCACCCACTCCAAAATTTAACAGGAGTGTTTATTTGAAGAAAGAAAAATTAAAAGCCAGTAGGTAAGAGATGCACACTGGGGACTTAGAGGGCCCTGATCTAGGGACCGGGAAGGTCTCATTACACCTGGAGAGCCCTTTTTCCTTTCACTGCTAAATCCCACTCTTGGGCGTCCCTTCTGGAAGGCTTTCTGAGATTGGTAGTGTTTGCACTGCTTTGAAATGCAAGTCTCCCCGCTTTGTTTGTTTTTGAAATGGTTTGAAAGGGAGGAGCAGACGTCCTTGGCTACTAAAGCTGAGCTTTCCCAAAACACAAGCTGCTGCTCTTTGTTTGCTTCTCGTTAATTAGCTGTGTGTCTAATTAGTGACAGGTTCCCTTTGGCTTTCCTGAAACCAAAGCCGCTCCATGTCAGTAGAGGTCCATCAGGGGACTTGTCAGTGACCGAATGGTTTCCAGCTGCTCTGGGGCTCTCCTCAGGAGCACGGTGCACACACACTGTCACTTACCCCCGAGGGACTGCTGATAACCAACGGAGATACCAGTCCCTTTATCTGCACTGAACCCCTGATTTCAGGCAGGTCCAATCTGTAATATTCTAATCCACATCACATCCTAATTCACATCACATCCTAATTCACCGTGGAGACAGTTTCACAGCAGGATAGGAAACAGGGGCTCATTTTCTAACCCTCTGCTCTAATCCACTTTCCCTTCCCAGTGTTTCGCTCCGACACTTTGGTCAAGATTCACCTCAGTTACTGCAGTCCAATAACATTAAGTTCACCCAAGAGTGAAAAACTACTTTTCATCTGCACAGTGCATCACTCAGCTTTCAGGGCACTCACTATAGGATACTGTTATTGCAGTTTGTTTATTTAAACTGAGGTGAGCTTGGCCTGTTACCAGCTTTAAATTCACCTTTTTGGGGACTCACTGAAAAATCCCTTCAACTGTACATGCTGGTGTGAGAAAGAGGAAGGACACTGACTTGCACCATCCCAGGGGACTGCTGAGACTGTTTCTCCCCCACAAACACGCTTCCTGCTCTTCTCTGCTCACTTCCCCCCTACGGGTTTCCATCAGCAGATCCCTAAAGAGAGAGGAGTTTATTTAATTCCCTACTGATGCCAGATCCTGTTGGTGCCAGAATGATTGATGGGCAAGCACCATGACTGACGGGAAGATGCGCTTTCAATTAGCTGTGTGGGCCCCTTCCCTCTCCTGCTCTCGCTTCCCAAAGTCCCTCTGGGGCGGTGCCCTCATTTTAGGGTTTCTCTTTGTACCAGAATTCTGTGTTCCCTACCCTCTCTTGTATCAGCAGCACCATTAAACACAAATATAGCTTATTTTAAACTGGGCAAAGCTGAACATGGAATTTTCTTGGACATGAAACACCCCTCAAACCCATCAACCCCAGGCCACCAGAGAAGA
Source organism: Lanius collurio (assembly GCA_020086605.1). Taxonomy (NCBI): domain Eukaryota; kingdom Metazoa; phylum Chordata; class Aves; order Passeriformes; family Laniidae; genus Lanius; species Lanius collurio. The sequence continues at coordinate 3,452,994 of JACBWW010000031.1, read as the reverse complement.
CATTTCTCCCAAAAGGCACAGGGTTCACAGCACTTAATTCAAAACCTCTCTGAAACCCAAGGTCTGTGGTACATGGCAGATGACAGCTCCAGGGAGTCATGGAGCCAGGAGAAAAATCATAATCTATACATGGCTTTGACTCCTATTTTGCAATGACCACTCTAAGACTGGACTACATACAAAAACTGGGATTACTCCTACAAAATACTATCAAATGCAAAGGAGATGAGAATTGATCCTATTTGGTTTCTTGTTTCTGCAGAACATGTAATAGCTCTTGCTCTCATTCTTGGTTAACAAATCCAATCCCTGGCACAGCCATTTGTGCAAATACGATGGCATAAGAACATCAAAAGAGCATTTTCATTTCACCTTTTCAAAGGTGATTTATTTGTGTTTCTTTCCAGGTTGCACCAGAAATAATACAATTTCCTGGAAATATTTTCCTGCACCAAGATTTTCCATTAAGAACAAATAGTACGATCTAAATATTGACTACAGCCCAGAAGACTGAAACCATTTTCCTCTGTCAGAGTTTTAACAATAGCCATATGTGGATGAACAGCAGGTGCCAACAGAAAACATCAGATCTGAGCTGATATTCTCTTTACCAGCCAAGTCCAAAGCATGCAGCAAGGTTATTATTTCACTTCCCACAGTAAAGGTGATCTAGTCAGTAACAATGGTGTGAAGATGAGAGAAATCAGGGCAGTAATGAAGAACTACACTATTCTGGGATGTTGTAAGGCACTCGTATCCTGACAGTGTGCCCCAGCCAAACTATCTTCAGTTACCTCTATCAGAGCCCTCAGGAATTCTTCAAGGCTACTAGAAAGTAAGCAGCGCTAAATTGGGAACAAGACACTGAGAAACAGAATACCAAGAGAGCAAGAAAATAGATAAAGAAGGACTGTACCATCCTGGACTAGAACCAATGATGTTTTCTAAAAGGTGCTTGAAGAGTGCGTGGACAAGATAGGGGGACCAATCAAGTAATGCGTGATAGCGTGAATGGCATCTGCAAAATGCATATAGTGTAATGTAAACAATAAACAGCTTTTGTGAAGTCATATTGGTTCATTGTCCAAAAGTCCTGAGCTCCTGCACTGGGACAATTGACTCCAGAAACAAAAGCATTGGACTAAGAGTTGAAGAGATATGTAGAGAGACTTTGCTGGTGATGTACTGGAGATATGAACATCTAAGACCTCCTCTACTGATCAAATAAAGTTGTTCTGAGCATCTTACATGATATTAAATCATGGCCAGAGAAACTTACCTTAACCTAAATACCCTGTAAATGCTTCTCTGTGCCCCATTCCTCCATCTGCAAATAGGGTTTGATCATTTCCAGTAGATCTACACAGACCACATTACAAAGCTCACTACTCCCAACCCACTGACTTTATGTATTTCTAGAAGCACAGTTATCTTCTGGAGTTTACAAAGTATCTTGGATTCAATTCTGGAAACACTCATCTAGACCTTGCCTAGAATATATATGTAATCAAAAAATTTGAGACCAACACTTCTCTACGGGCTGGTACATTCCTTACTTACACAAACTAAACAGTGTGCCAGTATCAATAGCAATTAAATACAGTTACATAATCAACTCTCATTTCCAGCAATGAACCAAATCTTCCTTGTTTTAGACAGGCAACATAAGTCAAAGTCAGTAACTCTATGCTTGTACTGTTCGAGGAAGAACACTCCAGAAGACGGGAAAGAAATAGCCTCTAATAGAGATCCTTTCCCACATTTCCACATGGAAAAAGAAACCCCAAAGTTATCTCTAATGCAGCCTTCCAGCTTCTAGGGTTTTTTAGCTTTTCTAGTTCAAGTTAAAAACATGACACAGTCCACAGAAATGCATGAAAAAGAAATCAAGCACCTGACATACTTGTGACGTGTATAAGCAGATGTGTGAGAGTTTCCAGTTTGATTCATTGCTCATCCTTGGTCAACTACAATTAGGAAAACAACAGGAAGAATTAAAATGTGACAGAAAACCATGAAGGAAAAAAAGCTGAAACATCAGTCAGCCTAACCCTAACCTCAGTTACAACATGTGAACCTGAAATAAGTCTTCTGAAATCAGTGCTATTCTTCCAGACTTACATACATGAAACAGAGATTAGGAGGTAGTTCTGACAATAAATCAGAAGATGTGCAGTATTATCACTAGTTTCACTGCAGCTGGTATACTGCAACACACGCCTCTGGTAGGGGGATGCTATAAACAATTGAAGCCTGACAGAACTGGTTTGGACTCCAAAGATTGGACTGCTTCTTACATATTGCACACTGAGGGACAGCAGGCTTGTCTACACATTGCCTGCTGAGCAATCTGAAATGAAAAGGGAATCTGGCTTCACTCTCCACTGTTCATCTGTTGGGAAAAGAATTTCCAGGAAAAAAAAGAAAATATATTTCTTCTTCACTTTCCATCAACTTCCTCTGCAATTACACATGGCTTAAATCGAGTGCAAAGGAGGGACCAGGGAAAAGGGAAAAAAGGTCGTCTTTGGAGAAGCAACTTAATTATGTGCAGTGTGGAGCCAGATCCTACAATAAAAAGGCCATACTACAAAGAGTTCAGCAGGCCATGAGGGAAATAAGAATTTGAGATCTAACAAAAACAAGGAAAAAGGAATGTCTTTCTAGATACCCCATGCTTTCAAATCCAGGGCAAGAAGCCTATAAGGAATGCCATTAGTGCCAGCCACTGCAGCACGTCTGGCTTCAAAGCTGCCCTTGCAACTCTACGCATCTTTTCATCTCTGTCAATAGAAAAGAGCAGTAAACAATTCTAGCAAAGCTGTGATGGTCCAGTTTGGGATGGAGTTAGAAAAAGCCAAATGCAGGGTAAGTAAGGAGTGCTCACAGAGCCAGTCCTAACTCCTAAATAACTTGTCTCTTGATCTAATAGAAATTCACCCTGGGAAATGCTGCACTCTGATCCAGAGATGTGTTCCCTGTCAACCACCTCCAAGATCACCTGTAACATGAAGCAAAGGAAAGGCAGAAGGATCTGATCCAGCCACTGACCCTGCCAACAAGATTTGTTGCAGCCACCGCAGCAGAGATGAGCTGGGCACAGTCCTGTCTGTGTGTGCGAGTCCCATGGGCAGGTAATAGGATTCAGACAATCCTTTTATGAAGCAGCCCATTGACCCATTCCCCTAGTCTGGCTGGCTGGAATGAGAGACCGGGTGGATGTTCCGGCTGGGAATATTTCTATCCAAATGTCGGAGAATTCTGCCCCAGAGCAGGACGTCCCTTTTCCTCGCCCGCTGGCCGGTGGGAGCGGCAGAGCAAGCTCATCCCAAGGACTGTCTCCAGGTTACTGGTGCCCTCTGCCGACCAGCAGGAGGAGGAAGAGCCTGATGGGATAGCGAGGGGAGAAAGATCCCTTTCAACCTGCATGGAAAGGCCTCAAACACAACGTACAGACCATATTTTGGTGTAAGAAGATCCTCCCCTTTCCCCAGTCTGACCGGGTACCCCACGCAGCAACACATCTGCAAAGGGACAACATGGTCACTGTAAAATCATGTGCACGAAATGATTGCAAGTGTCATTCTGAACCTCAGCCCTCCAACCAGCGAAGGAATTTAAAAAATCACCAGCATCTGTGGGTTTGTCTTCAGTGAACAGCCCCCTCAGCACACATTGAAGTGCATCAGCCCCTCCAGTCCTGCACCACAAGGGCCAGGGGAAGTGCAGTGTGGCCCAGGAGCGCTTTGTTTGTTCTGAGTGAAAGAGGGGATTACCTGAGTGGGACTAAACAAGTGCCTGAAGATTCAAGTGATGTCCAGAGCCAGCTGAAAACAAGCTGTACTGCAGCCACTCTGATGGCAAAAGATAAAGGGGCTGATGGCTTTAAGAAAAGGGCTCATTGCACAGGAGAAATGGAGGGTAAATTGGTCTTTTTATTTCCTGTTCATGTCAGCTGGTGATGAATTAGGAACAGAAGAAGAACCCTGACAAAGAGCTCCCATAAGCCAACCAGCAGACTGAGAATTTGGGAGGTTCAGGTCTGCAGGGACCCCATGGCTGCCTTGTTGCACCTGCCCAGCTGTCTGTGGGCTTGGGGTTTGACTGCAGGGTAGGTGAAGAGGCAGGAGCTACCTGGGGACTGCTGCTGTGACTGGCAGGACAGCTTGCCCCCCGAGGCTGATGAAGGGGCTGAGGAGAGATGAAGAGGAGCTCTTTGCTAAAGTGTACCAGCCTCTTGCAGCAGAGCCAACCAAGCAAGAGGAGTTGCTGTAACTTTGCCACTGGCCTGTCAGGGCTTTTTACAGGACAGAAACTTTGCTCTCTTAGCACAGCTTCAGGAGGGACAGCACACGGCTTTCATGCCCCACTAGCTCTGAAGAATAAGCCCTTGCTGGCCACCCTTCAGGTCCAGCCAGTCCCTGTACCCAACAGCCCAGGAGCAGCTGGAGCAGGGTCAGAGCACCTGCACTAGAGGGTTGTTCAAAACCCAAAGCCACATTGTTGGTAGTCAACCACCAGACCACATGACTGTTTGCCACACAGAAAAGGGTGAATCAGCCCTTCCAGACTGATCTGCCACCCTCCAGCATATGACAGGTTTAGCCCTTGGCCACCCACAGCAATATTATATCCACTTTGTTTGTTAGGGTGTCACTGGGCTGAAGGAGCCTTTTCCCTGACCTGTCTTGAAGCCAGCTGACTTCAGTAAGAGCCCTACTTCCCCACCTGCCTCAGTGCATGTAAATGTGCATCATCCACTTCATCCCACACTTTAGATGCTGAAGAAGAGCCCTGGCCTTGGCATCTGCTCTGCAGGCCCAGGAGATATGCACTGAAAGGCACCTGCTTTCAGGCTGTGGGAACAGCCCTCTCATGTCTCCATTAGAGAAGGTGATGACAGTTGCACTTATACAGGTGACTAGGTTTCACCCACAAGAGACAGGCAGAAGGATGCTTTAGCGAAGGGCACACCAAAGAAATACACCTTCTCTTGGCTAACCTCTGCCCCCATGGTCCTTGCCACTCACAGTGAACTAGGGGTGTTCCCTGAAGTAGAGCAACCAGTTCTGGTGGCAAGAGCTTGGCTTGTTGTCACAGAGCAAGAGCCAGAACTTGCAATAAACTGCCCTTTATAAAAGCACTTTCCCACATGTTTTGCCTTTGGTGGCACTGCAGCACCTCCCCTTCTCAGGTGCCCTCTCCTGGACTGGACCTCAATTAACTCACAGCCTCAGGCTATAAGTAAGTCAATAAAAGGGGCTGTAAAGTAAACATGAACAGATCTTCCCCTTTCCATTCAAAGGTACTGAAGTGGCACAGCCTTCTTCCAAGCAGAGCTTAGACACCCTGTACTTCACTGGCCTCACAAGAGGGAATCCAATGTGCTCATACATTAATAGAGGTGACCTGGTCACTGGGATGCAGGCAGTGCTAGGAAGTGCCCCATGGCTTGGAGGTCAGCCTCAGGTCACTTATTCAGAATTTCCATGGGGTGGACAGTTCTAATTTACAGCTCACAAGAGTTGGAAAATATTTTAGAGAGGGAGGTTAAATAAGCAGTGTTGTTGGGTTTTATTAAAAGGCCTAGCCTACCAGAACATTAAAGCATACATTTCATCCAGCAGACCTACCTGACACCTCAAATAAGGAACAAAAGTAGATCTTCAGCACCAGAGCCAAAATCTGCTCCAAGGGATGCCCAGGAGGTCAGTAAAGTTGGCTTCATGACACTGTCAACACAAAGTTCTAAATTCTGCTGTCAAAGCAGCAGCCATGAGAACTGTGACCTTTTCAAATAATTTGCAAAGGAAGAGAACAGAGGATATATAAACTATTGTTATTTGTAGTGCTCCAGTGTCTATAGCTTGCAGCTGAAAACAGAGCTACAGCATGCCAGGTGCTGTAAGCCAAAGTGAGAGGAACACCCTGCTTTGAAGTAGTGGAATCCCCATAGGCATGAGGGGATAAGAAGATAAAGCAAGGAGAATAGAGCTTTGGCCTGATTGTCCTGATCCACCCAAGGCCCTGTATACCCTCACTGGGCAATAGAGCAGGATAACCCCTTCAAAGGCTGCTGGGAACAGTCTTTTAAAGTAAGATGACCCAATTTAGGGAAAGTTCTGCCTTTCAACCAACTCTCCACACTGTCCAGCAGCACAGCAGCCTCGCTCATCTGGTCTACAGAAAAGAAACCAGCTTTATTACTCCAAATTACTGCCAGTTCCCTCCATGCTCCAGAGCCTGCATCAAACATTTTTTATAGCCTTAAAAGCCATATGGAACCTTGAAATACATTATCCACCTTCCTGGGTCAAAAACGGCAAAGTAACAGTAACTCCTCAAATCTTTGGACTACCACGCCCTTTGGAAATCCTCCATCTCCCTTGTAGCTCATAATCCAGCCCCAGGGAGTGTCTAACTCCTAAGGAGACTGTTTGCTTAGAGCTAAATCCTCTGCACATTATCATTAAGAAATGGATGAAGCAACTGTAGCCTGTTTTCATTAGCAAAGGGTCCAAAGCCTGTTCAGAACTCAGCTGCTCCTTGCATTTAGGAGTGAGCACATGTGCACACATCCACAGTGGAATGAGAAGGGTTAAAATCCTTAGGTCTATCCTTTTGTGGCCACTCTTTCTGTTATTGTTGGTTTGCAAAGAAGTGCTCATTCAGAGAAGCAGGTGAGACATCTTTAGAGTCATGAGATGGATCAGAAGATACAGAAAAAAAGAGTTAAAGAGAGGAAGAAAAAGCTGAAGGGGGCTGAAATCTTCCTTCAAGTCTTTGTCCCTCCTCCATAAATGGGGAACTATGACAATGCTCCTGTAGTTTATCCAGTTAATTATAGAACAATAGGAGGACCTGGGCTGTGATGGATTGGTGATTTACAAGATAGGAGTGTGAGATGGAGAATGGCAATTACGAGTGCTTCCACACTGCCGGGATAACAGAGTGTTTGGCTAAGGAACAGAATCCCTCGTATCTGCCTTCCCCTGATGATAAGAGCCGAATGCCTCACAGGCCCAGGTAAACAACAGAGTTTGGCTTCACTCAATCTGGATGCCCGTTATCTTCCCCCAGCTGGTCCTGGAGAGGCACCTAGGGACAAGGTGCAGCACTGGCAACTGCTCACCTTCCCTGCAGGGAGTGGATGCCCAGGACCAAGATAAGAATCACTGAAGTAAGGCCACAGGCAGGGGACAATGGCAGGGCTTGGGCCACAAAGCCATCCATCACTTGGGAAACAAAGCTGTTGTCAGCAGGGGCGGCTGCATCCTCCAGGCATGTCAGTTGTCGAGTGAGTTGGATGACAAGGGCTAAGGAGGCCTCTGGGGGAGATGCCAGGAGGAGCAGGAAGACCATACAGTGATTGTCGCTACTCTGCACCAGTGCCAGGAAAGGCCACACTGCTTCACAGATTCCTTCCAGGTGAAGAAAGCATAAAACTCATGATATCAGCTTTAATTTTTCTTAACTGAGGTATTTCTCCACTAGCTGAGGATGCAGCACTTTTCCTTGGCACAAGGGAGTATTGTAATTGCACAGATTAAGGCCCTTCATATTTTCTGACCAAAAAATCCAGGCTCAAAATATTCGGGGAATTTTTTTCCCCTTTTCTGAATAGTGTGAACCTTTCCCTACAGTCTCCAAGTACCCATACAAGAATCCCCACCTGCCAACAGCTCATTTTCCAGCTCTGTGGCTGGCAACTAACTGATACAAGTTTGCTCCAGTTACCCCATCATAAAAGAGAGGAACATCTCCTTCACACTTTATGCATATCCCATACCATTATTTATGGCTTATCTGAAGAACAGTTTTTTGATGAGCCCCTTCAATGATTGCTCTTATTTCACAGTAACAAAGTAGCTCAGTTTGACTTCCTGACCCACTCAAGCCTAACTGCCCCATGTAGCAAGCCCTTGCACAAGCAGTTCAGTATATATGTAGTTCCACCAAATAATCCACCTTGAGGGAACAAGCAAATTTCCAGCAGGTCTGCCTTCCACATGAAAGTGATACAAGAAGAGTCTTTCCAAGTTCAGTTCTGGCCAGAAGACAAGAATGAAACACATGTTTCTGATCATTTCAGAAGCTCCAAAAGAAGTCTGGTTCAGAGAATGGGCAAGAGTTCGAAGGGGAAGACGGGAAACATGTGTCCTGCTTGAAGTGTAAGGTCTTATTTTTTATTGAGCCATCTTAGCCACTCTTAACACATGCACATGAAGTGTCAGCCCAGGGCAACGTGCAGAGTAGTTCATGGTGCACATATTAGAAGTTAAGACATCCTAGAGCCTGGAAACTGCTGAATTCAGCAATGTGGTCTGAGCTCATTGTAAAGACAGATTAAAATGAAGACAAGAGTCAGAACTTGGACTCTCAAGTACCAAGGCTTGGAGCAGGGTACATCTCGAATTATGAGCTGCTCTCTCTCCTTTCTTTTTCCTCATTGCAGCTCCTGGGACTTGCCTTCTCTGTGTCATGTTCGGTGACTTTTTGCTTATTTTTCTGCAGTCGGGAGAGATGCCACAAACCTGGAGCAGGGCCCTTCCACCCATTAATCAAAAGCTACAAGTGCTCTGCAGGGAGACAAAACCTCTGTGTGTTTTCGCTGATATTTCTGGAGCACGGCATGGAGGGCAGGGGGGCTGGGCCAAGGACCCCTAGTTAGATTAACATTTTATTCAGAGACCTATTAATCAAAGTCAGAAGTGGCGTGAAGCAGCACCAAGGGAGAAAAATAGCTGGACAATCAAGGCCCTTTCAAAAAAAAACCTGAGCAACCAACCACCCAACAAAAAAACCCTCTCAGCTTGTCCTGATTTACTGCAACTCACTCACAGAACTAGGTGGGAAAGGGGGGATTTGCAGCCTCTATCCAAACAGGAGTGGACCATACAGGTAAATTCTGGCTTTTTTCACATTAAGCAAACAACTTTCTGTATCCTGCCCTCAGCACCAGTCAAAAAGGTCCCTATCTTTCTTTCTCCAGAGCATAACGTGCTTTCATGCAAGCTTATACTTTTTAATTATTATTTTTGGAAGACTGCACAATTACACTCCTTTTTCTTACGAGCAAAGACAGGCACAGTTAACGGGAACAGGTCTGGCCAGCGTTCTGCAGGGCCTTTTGGGGAGGAGATAAACGACCTTAACAGCATGATATGGACAGGAGTCAGGCATGTATGTGTTGGGAGCATGAACAACCCCATATTTGTTCCCTCTGGCACCAGCACTAACTCATCACAAGATGAAGCACAGGGACACAGGTGGTACAAGCCTGAAAACACAAAGATGCACAGGGCACAGTGCAAAAGGGGTACTTTGTTTTTAGATAGAGATCAGCCATGGAAGAATTCAACACTCAACTCTACAGTTTGCCCCAAGAACACAGCCACTGAAGCTCTGCATGTCTCAGTGGGAGTCCAGTCCATCCATGACTTCTGTCTCCTCAGGCTCTTGGAGGATGGTACATCAAGGACCTCTGAAACCTCAAGGCACAGAAGGGAATTGGGCCCCATGGCCCCAAAAGGCTGATGGCATTAAGAACATTATTCTGTAGGGGCTCAGCCAGTAGAACCATATAAATTAAACAGTTCCCAGGGCAAAACCTTGTGCTTTCCTCTGGAAGACGGAGGGCAGGGACTAAGCTGGACAGCAACACAATGACCAATCATGCCAAGCAGTTACTGGGAACCTAGAGCAGCTGCCTTATACAAAGAAAACTTTGCCACAAAGAAGAGGAGGTGGGGAAAACTATGAGTGCATTCTCTGCCCAGGAAAAACCAAGGCATCTCCAGCAGCTTTGGGTTAGTTTTCTCCTATGGCAAGTTCCTGGCTGCTGATGACTGCAAGGAAACTCAGGGAACTTGATCCCTTTTCTCTTCCTCAGGCTTCTGCCCCCTCCAATCCCAAAACACAAGTATATGGAGGAAGAAAGAGATTTTTCCTTTACAGATACACACGACGCCAGGCAAAGAGAGGCTTGTGGAATGCACAGCCCAATGGATCTAGTTTCCCAGAAAGTCTGGCCTGGCCTTAGCAGAGGGTTAATTAACTCTGGCAGCTCAGGGCTGGAAAATGTCCACTTCATGCACTGGAGTGCCTGGCCACGGGTGAAGAGAGGGCCAGGCAAACCATAGGGGCAAAGGTCCATCTGCAGACATGTATAAAAAGCTTGGCTGGGCTTGTGCCTGGATCCTGTGGGAGGAATACAAGAAAGATTTAGCTAATTGCTATGGCCAGTGCAGGGTCTTGTGGGTGCAAGGGGAGAACAACAAAACCACAAAAGAGCTAGAAAAACACAGCCATACCAGGCGTAGGTGGAGATGTATTATCATATGAGGCAGGCATGCACTCTGCCTTCCCTTCTCTGGGCATTACAAGTGTCTTTGTACCTCAGTCTCCAGGAAAAATGGCTGAGGGCTTGATGGGGCTTGGAGATACATTCCTCAGTGCGTGTTGGGGTTCACAAGTTGGGAAGCCAAGTGCATCACTGTGGCATAACAAAGAAATGAAGTTACTCCAAGGCCATGCAGACCTGATGAAAGCAGGATTTGGCTTCCCTTGCACACTGAAAGACGACACTATCCCATATCTCTGTGCACGCTTGAGTGAAGTGTGTTCAAGACAGGAGACCTCTGTTCCCATTGCTAGTTTTGCACATTGCCAGACTGCAGGATACATTTCATGGTCAACAAGAGCGAAGTCAGAGAGATCTCTTCCCAGTGTAGCAGCTCCCAGCTGTACCACACATGAAAAAATGCCCTTGTTCCCTGTTATTCCTCTAAGTACCTAGGATCTGAGTATTTTAAGAAGACTCCTGGTGGCGTTTTACAAGGCTTCTGTGAGGTGGCAGCAGCTGCCTATGTAAGCCCAGGGTCTGGAGACAGACACTGCTTCCCAGACCCTGGTGTCAACCTGTAATGCCAGCTTTTCTATCCTCTGACTTACTGAAACCTAGCTTGGCAATTAGCTTAACCATGAAGAACAGGAGAACATGGTCCCTCTTCTCCAGTATGCCAGTTATTGAGAAGGAAGCAAGAAGAGCTATGTGCAAAAGGTACACCTTGGGCTGCGCATCCTTCCCTCTCACTTGTGAGGAAAGTGGTGTGAAATGCAGGGGTGTTCAGTCCCAGCTCTGCTGCTGATGTGTTCTGGGAGAGGAGGCTCTCTTTCCCTGCTTCAGTTTCTCCATCTTTACAATAGGTGTAACAACTGGTATCCAGCTTGGCAAAGCCATCCAAGATCCATTGATGAGAAGGATCTATGAGACAGCTGTTATTATTTTACTAATTATGTTCCTCACACTTCCTAAAACAGCAGGTTCATCACAAGGTAAGGAAAAGAATGAACAGTGCCTGGAGCTATTTCAAAGTGTCCCACTATCCAAAAGATAAGAAACCAAATCCTTTATGTTGTGTTAGGATAGAATAAGGAGCAAGTGGGGAGCTTACCTATCTGCCTGGGGAAGCTGCTGTGTAGCAAAAGGAGGGTGAGAAATTAACACAGAATTTCTGTGATTCCTTGGCTTGCTACTCAAGATGAATATCACAGCCTTAAATATTTGAGGGAAATACTAAACCAAAACAAAGGAAAGTCAGGTTCAAATGGAATTGTTTGCAAAGAATAGAGAAGAAAAGGAGAAGAAACACAGGCCAGGAGGTATTGGACAAGCCAAGGAAAACATTTTGAGAACACCATGCCACTTACTGCAGTCAAATATATTTCAAAAGCAAAGAAATAGTTTTTCAGAAGTTACTGCATAGCCCAGCTGTAGGCAGGAGTTATACTGTTGCCCCTGCTTTGAACCAGACATATCCCCTCCTTCTGCCCAGCATTTTTCACTTACAAATTTCAAAGCACTTGCAGATGTTGAAATTTAGCATGCTTCCGAGATTAACTTTCTAGATTAGCTTTCTTGATAATTCTACTCAATAAAATAGACTTCAGCTTTTTCGATCTGCTCACAAAGGTCCTGCAAAAGCTGCTTTGCTATGAAGTACTCATGGTAGCCCATAAGTTCTACTGCTTTCCTCTCCATTGCAAGTGCAGCAGCTCAAATATATTTTATGTTTTATTTTATGTACAACTTGGCATAGACTTGGGTACAGTTACTCGAATAGAAGATCCTTCCTTTCCTGTGCTCTGAAATAGGGCTGGATTAGCCAGAAAGGTAGGAGGGCAGGGCAAGAGGAGAGAAAGCGAGTGCCAAGACAGGCAAGGGAATCCTGGCATTCCTCTCTGAGCCTGTAACCAGATCCACCCTCCTCTGATATTCTGGCCACTTATTCTCTACCTGTAGGAATTGCTGAGGAGACAACTAGGCCAGCTTGGTAGGCAACAAATGATTCAGCATTTGGAAATACTCAGTAATTGGCCCAGATCAAGCTCTTGTGGCCAGGAAACTCTCCACCAGATCTATTCCTTTTTTCTGCTCACTCCTGGTCTTTTCCTGGTTGTGTGCACAGACTTCATCCTGAGGGCTGTTTGCTGGCAGCTCTGCAGTGAGGTTCCTCCTTAGCTGAGCAAGGAAACCTTTTCCAGGTAGCTCACAGTGGAAAATGAACAGCCAGCAGGGAATGCTTCCATACACCTGCCAGGGACATCTTCATCTTTGTAGAGCTCAGGTCAGACCTTCCTGGCTCAGGGAAGCCAAGGGGAAACTGCCAGGTGGAGAGCAGCCCATTTCATTCCAAATGAGGATCATGGGGGAATCCACTCCTGGCCCAAAGATGCTGGAGAATTGCTCTAGAGAAGACAGTGCCCCATGGCATAAGCCACCTCCCTTCAGCAGCAGGCCATGAGGGCACTGGTAGTTGCACTAACAAAGACCATTTACCCCATCCTTTTTCTGTTCACTCTCTCACCAGACACAATGAAAGACACTTCAGCAGACAGAGCCTTCTCACTGTGTAAGATACAAAGCTGGTGGAAACCATTCCATGAACTAATTTTTTAACATGAATGCTCCACTTGGCACAACCAAGGAACAGTTGGGATACAAATCTATTTTTAAGACATGGATTAAAAAATACATAAATCAGTGGACTTGTTTAGATGTCTGTTTTCCAGTTAATAAATACTGAAGCTCCAATTTTTGGATTAGAGTTATTTTTCATTAAGAAAGTCAAGTGTGTTGCTAGTAGGCAGGCAGATGTGCATGAAGATGAATGCACCAGTTGTGTACTCTGGGTTTCAGCTGAATTGCTTCCAAGATAGATTTTTTTTTCCCTCTAAGATGGGAAGCATCCGAGATAATTTCCCATCCCACATGGATTTCACAATTTCCCATCCCTGGGAACATAGAGTGCCTAGTACATGGGGCCCTGCAGACATCTACAGATAAAGGCAAGGCAAGGTAGGAATGCTGGAAACTCACAGACAAATGGGGATTGAAATTACATGCTAATTTTTCCACAGCTAATTAATCACTGGAACAAGTTTAGGGAATACAGTGCCCAACCTTCATCACAATTTTCTTTCATTTTGACAGGACTCAGATGCTTTCTGTGGTTTTAGAAACACTTGCCTTACTGTACATAACTAATGTTACACTACCAAGACATGCATAATCCAGTGCTCTTGCCCACAACTGGGCCTCCCTGCATGGGATCTTCTTAAAGAGATTCCTGTTGGCAATTTGTGTGCACGGCCCAGCATATGCTTCAAAGGTTCCTTCAGTGAACCCTGGTTTTACTGAAGTCAATGGCACAACAGAGCAGGGCTAGGATTTCACTCCACTGCCTTCAGGTTTCACACATTATCAGCAGTTGCATCTCCAAATTATTTTTTCCCTGCACATCCGGAACACAAAGTAGGCCACTGGATTATTGCAACACAGAGCAACTTACCCACAGCTGACTTCTCCCAGAGTGTGAACTCCAACACAGAGTTCTGCACTTTCTGAGGAGCTTCCTTTCAGAGATACACACAGGAAAATAAACCTCATTATATATTTTCCAATTATAGACAATACAATGCCCTGTCTCTCCACCTTTACCTGATGTAAGCATATTTCTTTACTTGTCTTAACACAGAAACAGAAACCAATAGTATTTTTTTTTTTTTTTTTGCTCAGGCCACATCCAGCAATGGGCAGAATATAAAACACTACCTGATGTGCTGTAGAAAACTGCATCGGAATTTGCACACTGAAATTCACACACTGCACTTGGAGAGAGTTTCCCTTTATTTAGGCAGCACAGAAATTACAATACTGCTTCTTGTGCTCTTTGAAGTCTCAGGAAAAAAGGAAAAGAAGCAAAGGGATCATTAAAATGCCATTTTTGATGGATAGTGGCAAGAGGGGATGACAAGAGAGGAAGTAATCAAGAACACCAAGGTCTTGCTTTCAAAGGCTCCTGCACTGGATGATCAAATTAATATGTTTGGTGGTTTTGGTGCAGCTCGGCCATCAGAGAACCAAACATGGGAAAGCAGCGAGCTGTATTTTACATACAACTTGGGAAATGCCAATAGCAGTGGAAAGGGTGTGGAAAAGAAAGTACCAACAGAATAGGCAGCAGCTCACAGCAGAGCTGAGGACAAGGCAAGAAGGACAACAGCACTTTGGTTAGAAGTAAGCAGCTAGCCCAGGCAAGAGGCTTTGGGCTGGACCTGGAGAGAAGTGTTTTAGGGCAGAAAAACACATACAACTGCACAAGGAAATTACCCTCCACTTTGTAGGTTTTAATGTGGACAAATTCCCTGCAGCATATGGGGATTTATGGAAACTAAATATGAAGCCCAAGTCCCACTGACTGTCATTTTGTCTCATGTCCCCACAGAAAAAAGATTTCATGTTTTACTTCCCTCCTCTCTCCCTGCAGGAATCAAGGCAGCAAACCTAATATGAAGATTCACCTGTGAGAGGTACAAAACAGCCTGGGGAAAAGCCTTCATTTCACCAACAGGTTCATTCACAGAGATCATGACACAGCACATAAGGGGGCCATTGTTTCTGGAATAAAATCTCCATTTGAGCTCTCTTCTTTGGCCATGATCAATGGGAGGGAATTAAAGTCTCATCCTGGGAAAAAAACCAGCTTGCTAACACTGTGTTGAAAGATCAGGTAATGGAGATGCAGAGCAAGTGTGGGCACCCACATAATCCCTTGGTGAGCTTGAGAATGCTGAAGGTAAAAGCTCCTGGTGAAAACAGCTCCCCAAACACAGGCACATCCCTTATCATAGCCTGTGAGAGACAACCAAGTCAAGGTCCTAACAGGAGATGTTGGTGTTTCACAGTCCTTTGATCCAGATTTCAACTCCCCACAGCTCCTCCCAGTGCAGGGGCATTTAAATTCCACGGGTGCTTTGCACAGCTGTTCAGTCTCTGTATTTGTGTCTGTCCCACAGATGCACAGAGCCCTCTGTCCTACATAGCCCTGGGGTATTCTGAGAGCAATTACCTCCCACTCCTCCTCCAGGAACCTTCCCATCTTCAACAGGCATGTCAGTGGAAACCCACTGCTCTCACCACTCAGTGACACTGGGAAAGAGCTTTTTCTACCACCTGCAAAAGGATGGATTTCCACCCTCCAAAGCTCATCAGACTAAATACCCACAGAGAACCAACCTTATTTCCACCACAGTCACAGCATCATAATGACCGCCTTCCTCCCCCTCTCTGTTTCAGTCTGATGCTTTGAAACATCAACAAGAAATTGAGCTTTTTATCTATTAGCAGTGTCTGCTGCTTGGACAACTGTGCAATGTCTTCTGCTTGGAGCATCACTGTCAGCCTCTGGGCAGACACCCATCACACTCACCTTCATCCTCTCCCAGTTCCAAATCTCGTGTGTATTTCACTAGTCAAAGCAAACAGGAGATTAAAAGTGATTTGCTGCCCTCTCCCGAGCAAGCCCCAGTGACGTGTCAGTACTGTAGTGCTCTGGAGACAGCCTTTCCTTCAGTGAGCACAGGGGCTCCCCTGCTAAAGGAATGGCACTGATGTGGCACCAAACAGCTGTGACAGGGCAGGTTAGAAGTGATCAGCAGCTGTGACAGATGAGGATGGCAGATGAGCTACACAGCCTGAACCATTTGGTATCCACAGAGGACATTCCTGGCATTTTGGTTTCCTAACTCTCAGGTTAATCTTCCTCTGTGGAAATACAAAGAAATACCTCCCAGCACATTCTGTTCTCAATAGTTAGAAACATTTCAGAGCAGAAGCAGACAATGAGATATATAAATAAATAGAAAAAAATTTCTTGTAGATTTAAGAGAGTAATTTGAGGGGTTTTTTTGGACTAAACCCACTGAAATCTTTTATGTCCTCCAGTAGTGCTCTGTCCTTCCAGGGAGTATGTAAGTTTACACAGAAAAAACAGTATGTAAACACGAACTATCTTCAGGACAGAACTTAACCCTGCAACCTGCTGCTTTCAAGGTGATTCCCCAAGATAACTAACCTTTTGCAGAAACTTGTTAAATTAAACCGTGCTCTCCATTAAAGCCCCCCAAAATCAGGCCTATGAACCTGAGGGAGCCTCTGTTTTCATATGAAAATATACACATTAAAAAAAAGTAAAAGCCACTTCTAAACATTTCTAAAATATTTGTTTTCCTATGTAGCCTAGGACAGATAAGATGCTCCATGATGTGGAATCAACACTGCTTTTCTTGGCAGTCTCTCTGGGATGCCCTTCATGCTTGTCCTGAAGGGAAATGAGAGGTTTGGTGAAGGCCAGGTAGCCCCATATTCATGACCATGAAAAATGTCTCTTACAGTTTGTAAACACAATGCAACAAATCCTAGATCAGGCTGCCACCAAGGCAGCCACTGAAAGTTCTCACTTGGGTGCACGCACAGCACACAGCTCTGACTGCGTGAGAGAGGGATGTGCTGTGCTTCTCCAGCACTTTCCTCCATATTATCTGCAAGCACTGCCTAATCTCCAAGTGCTGCATGGAATTGGCCTGTCCCAGTGACCAAGCCCTGCAGTGGGGGATAATGAGTTGTTGCCTGTGTGGACAGATGTGATATTTTCATTGCATGCCTGAGGGTGCAGAACCTATGAAAGTGTAAGTACAAGAACAGGGGCAGATTCCCAAGGGTCACATGGACCAGGCAATCTGTAAACAAGGGTCTGCAGCAATCCTGAAGCAAAACAGAACCACTATCACCAGATGGTACAAGGACTGAAAAATGTGTTCTCTGTGGGATTATGGGTTAAAATTCTCTAGGCTCCAAAATCAGCTTGCTTTGCTTTCAAGCCTTCTTTTTCTCTGCAAAACATGCAGAAGTCACCATGAAGATAACTGAGAAACAAGGCATTTGGAAGAAGAAAGAAGCAGTGTGCCTTCCCCATTGTCATCTACCAGCCAGTTGGTCCTTCACTTAGAAAGTGCGGATCTGCTTTTTAGACACTTCAGGTTTGGAACTCTGCATCATGGAGGCTGCAAACACCTTGGTCTGGTCTCTCAGGCCTCTTTAACCTGGTAACTTTCAGAGAAAGGAACTGCTTGGAAGCATCTGAACCTTTGGCAATGCAGTTGCCTGTCCAGCAGGCCTGGCAGCCCAACCCTGCATGACATAGGTTTGGATTGGCCTTGATACTAGAATATTATTTGCAAAGCAGCTTAATAGCCTGTGTTTATCTTTGCCATATTTCATCGCTACTTCCCTTTTGAAGCATCTGTGCATTCTTGGACAGTGTCTCCCTTTGGAAATAAAGCCAGTTCTCCCTTCAGTGACATCCCAGCAGATCCTCCACTGGGTAGTGGAGCAAGAAACCATCTGTGACATGCAGATTCCTGAGCCAGGAGAAGGCAAGATATGCAGGCCCTAGATTTATGGATTAGACATGCTGCCATGGCACACAAATCACTCTGCACTCAGTGCAATTCATTATCACAGTGCCATGGCTGGTCACATTTTTCACAGGAACAAACAATGCAAAGCCAAAAAGGCTTTTTAACTTTCATGTTCCAAGACTCAGTGATGCAGAGTCAGGAGCCCTCCTGCCTGTCCAGGGAAGCAAAACCAAAGTCAGCAGTTGTTCTGTCTCTCTGGGCACACTGAGCCCTGAAGGTTTTCCAGCACCCCACACCAGTGTTAACAGACTAAGCAGCCACAGGGCTGGGATTGTGCCTGCTCCCAGCAACTGAACCTGTGCCTGTGGCACTGTCAGTAATGCCCACATGTCCCAGCAACATCCTCCAACCCAGGTAAGTTCAGCTAAAAATCTGCAGGCAAGCCTGGGAATTCATTCTGTCATGCCAGCACACTGCAAAATTCTTGGGCAAGCAAAGGGTCTTTTACATCTCTTGCATGTATCAATAAAGGAAAACAACAGGCATAAAGTACAAGAATAACAGTATAATTGACCAACAGGAATGAGAAGGAAGGGATGAAGTGATGACAGTCGCTTGTGCTACTTTCTTACACAGCTGCATCTTGATTCTGGAGAATCAAAATTCTATGGGAGGGGAACAAGTCAGAAAATGGGCTCGCTATTCCTGTGGAAAGTTAGTTCCTCAGGGATAAAAAATAATTTTAAAATACAACAGTACTTAAAAATCAGGTTTGAGAGCGTTTGAGGCCTCATGGACCTCTCCATAGAGGAGGCACCTCTTGGACCTGTGCCACTCCTTGGAGGTCATGGTGATATTGCAGGGGATACTGGTGCAAGAGGTGCACTGAGCAACGTCCAGCATGGTGCAATCCACAGAAGAAAAAAACATCTGAGTTGAACCATCATTTCCTTGGGTGCCTTACTGCCACATCCAGTCAGGCCAATGCCATGGGGATTAGGACACGGGGCACAGCAAGGAAATGGCAGAAGGGCTCCCCAAGTTGGAGCCGTGTGTCACTCACCTCAGTCAGGCTGGGCCCGGCACACACAGCATGGGGAAAGTCCAGCTCAGCCATCGACCCCACCCGCGCGCTGCCCGTGAGGGGGCCCACAGGCCTCCATGTTCCCGCCTCAGCGGCAGCCGCACGGCCGCTCCCGAACACCTGCGGCTTTCCACTGCAACACCGGGTGCGTTTGGGGCTAGCGCAGCCCCCCGGGCTGGGCTGAGCCGAGGTGAAGTAGCCTGAGGCAGAGAAGCCCCAGGCCTCCCTTCTTTCGCTCAGGCGGCCCCGGAGCTCCCGGACCGGCTCCATCAGCTCCCCCGCCCCTCACGGGCTCCCTCAGCGGCCTCGGGGAGCGGCCAGCGGGCCGCTAGGGGGTGCTCGGCGGCCACGGGGCAGCGCCGCCTGGCGGTGCTCCCGTCCCTGCCCCGGGTCCCGTCCCTGCCCTCACCTGTCCCGTGTCCCACCGCTGTCCCCACCTGTTCTGTCCCTGCCCTCACCTGTCCCGTGTCCCACCGCTGTCCCCACCTGTTCTGTCCCTGCCCTCACCTGTCCCGTGTCCCATCACTGTCCCCACCTGTTCTGTCCCTGCCCTCACCTCTCCCGTGTCCCACCGCTGTCCCCACCTGTTCTGTCCCTGCCCTCACCTGTCCCGTGTCCCACCGCTGTCCCCACCTGTTCTGTCCCTGCCCTCACCTCTCCCGTGTCCCATCACTGTCCCCACCTGTTTGGCCACTGCCCCAATCTGCCCCATCTCCTGCCACCAGCTGCCCCATCACCACCACTGCCCACAGCCTCCAGGCAAAGAGCTCTTCTCTTGGCCAAGCTCCATTCATGCGTGAACTGAGTAGGGAACTGACCCCCCATAATTTGGTTTGGGGGCTGAGGGGCACCAGTCGTTCACCTGCTGTTCACCCCACAGCCCTGCTGGCCCAAACAAATGCCCTCTCCATTCCAGCTGCATCACAAAACAATAAGCAGCCACTCAGTGACTTTAGAAGAAACTCCCTGTTCCTCCTGGCCCATGGTGGAAGCCAACAGCTGCCAGAGTTTAACTCTACAGTGCACTTCAGTAATTTCTCCACCTGTCCTTGGGATTTGTTTTGCTTGGCACAAAATCTGAGGGTGAGGAGCTCCAGAGAGCACAACAGCATGCAAGATACTCAGTGTAGAATAGAAAAAAAAGCATCATTTAGATCATCATGCATCACTGTTTTATTTCAATTTTGCTTCATTTCAAAAACAATTAAGGGATACCATAAACAGCAGTAGGCACAAGTGAGGTTTGCAGTTTGAGTCTCTAAAGACCAGACCTCTCATGCCAGGTGCCATACAGGCACAGTCAAACAATTGTTAGCTTCAGGATGAATTTCTCATGAAGATTCAGGGCCCCAGTCTCACTCACTTGAAGTCAGTATTAAAACTACAAGTAGATTAAAAGAAATGCAGATAAGGTAAAATGAGTGGGCTTCTTGACATTCCCTCCCTCCCCCTAAAGAACATTGGAAAAGATGCATCAAGAGAGAAGATATTTCCTTTCCCTTTTACTTGGGAAAGCAAGGCAGTAGAAGACTAAAACACTAATCCAAAGCTCTAAATGCAGTCTGTGGTAGCAGAAGGAAACTGTTTTTCTCTATTGTCCTAGCTCAGTACTTGAACAGTTCACTGCCCATGTCTGTCCTCACCTGATCCAGCACAAGCAGAAGCATCCTGGGAAATATGGCTGGAATGCTGTAGGAGAGAAGGGACCGAGCACTTGAGCCCCTATGAGCTTATGAGCTGTTTGAGTCTGTTCTGGTTGCTGTAGTTCATGATTTCCTTAGTCTACCGAACCAGAACCACTTCCAGTTCAGACAAGCAGTCAAGATCATGCTAAAGAATTTAAAGCATTGAAAAAACCACAAGATTGATTTTTCAGAAACACAGCAGGTGTCTGATCAGTTCAAGTCCTGCTTCAGACTGCAGTCAGGATTAGATGCTGTACTGAATTGTCCTGTCTGAATATCACAAACTACAGGACCCTGGCATAGCATCCCCCAAAGGGAGGATGGTCTTCTGTCTTGTGAGGTTAATCATCATTGTAAGGGTTTATTGAAGATGACCAAGGGTCTGCCTGCTGGTCTAGTTCTCGGATGGTGCTCCGGGCTTCAGTGGTCATTTTCCGAAATTTCTGCAGGTAGACAATGATGAAGATAACCAAGATACCCTGGAGGAAAAGGAGGACGAAGAGAGACACCTGAGAGAGGAGAGCCAGGCTGCAGTACCAGTGCTGGCATGTGGAGATGATCTCATCTTCTGTCAGGTAGGCAATGATCCGGCCCTCCAGGTGCGCCGGGGAGCTGCATCTCACATCCCTGTACAGGCTCCGGTTCTGCTGCCACTGGAGCCAGGAGCGCAAGTAGAGGATGTCACAGGTGCATTCCCAAGGGTTGCCCTGTAGGTAGACTACCTGGAGGCTCCTCAGGTTGTCAAAGAGCCCATTGGGAATAGAGGTGAGCCTGTTGGAACCGAGGTGGATGATTTCAGCTGAAGGACGGAAAGCAACAGGCAGCTTTTCTACGGTCAGGTCTTTTGATGAGCAGTCAGTAATGTTGGTGGTGCACTTGCATGGCACAGGGCATATAGGTGTCACAAGTGGGAGGAAGCCAAGGAGGGACAGGAGAATTCCACTGTTCATTTTCACCTGCAAACACTTCCCTGATGAGACTGGATGAGGTGGAGACCAGACAAGTAGACACCACGCACTCTAGGACTGACACCACAGCCAAGGTCTTTCGTTGTTTTGTTCTGAGGATGAGTTTCTAAAGTTGGGTGAATTTGGTGTCCTTCACTGGAGACACGAGAGCTCTGAAAAGAATGGAGTTAAAACAGAGCAAATTCTTGGTCTCTCACTAGAGGAGAAGGAGTTTTCATGGTCTTCCAACCCTGAATTTGAGTAGGGATATGAATACACAGCTACTGGAAGGTTTAGCTGCAGCCATCAAATACATTTTCACTAGTCCTCAGAAGTGTACACGAGCTGCTTGTGTTTTCAGCATTACTGGAGTGCCTTACCAGGGTAGCCAAGAAAATTTCTGTCAAGGAATCAAAAACTAGAACATGAAATTACTCATGCCTTGTCATAACTCTGGATTACATCTGTAAGCAAAACTTTGTTCATGCAAACTGCAGGAGGAGATTCAGAAATAAATTTACTGTTACCATGAGTAAAAAATAACTTTTCCAGTCTTGAAAAGAAGTAATAAACTGCAAATTGGCTCCAAAAGAGGGTGCTGACAACTGAGGATGGAGGCCAGTGGTTTTTTATGCTAGACCCTGCTCCAGCAGGTGAATATCACCTGTGCTGGGAGACATGGGTCAACAGCCTTTTTTATGTTACAGTCTTATGCCAGTGCTGTAACTTCTCCAGGAGAACAACTACACATACCTGCAAACAAGGCAGCATTTTCTGTTCTTGACAAATTGTAATTGTCAATCAATTAAAAACTAAAAAAGAATAGAAGGTAGTATTGTTAACTTACCAGAGTAGTTCAGTCCTTGCTTTCTTGCTGGCTTTACAACACAAGAGAAAGGTCTCAAGGCAGTCCAGCCAGTGCAAGAGTGTGTGCATAGCTGCGTTCCCGGATAATCCCCTTGCAGCTGGCTGGCAAGATAAGGGTCAGGCTCATCCCAGGGACACCTCCCACAGGAGGCCTTCCTACAAGTCTGCTGCATGTCACCGGAAGCTGAGGCTTCACTGAGCAAGTCTTCCAAGAAATGGGAGCTGACACCACTAACAAGAACACATTTGCTGGGGGAGATGTTGCCAGTACTGGTAACTGTGATTCTGAGCCCACGGGCTCAGCCCAACAGAAACATCAGCATGTCTCAGTTGCATAACTCCACATGCACTTCAGACTGGAAGGTGATGTTACTGGTTTGTACCGTAGTGCTGAGCACTGCGACCTTGGGGTTCCCATCTCGTCAGGAAAACCTGGCAGAGTGGTGACACCCAGCACTTTCTGGGTGCTGACCCTCAGTTTCCCTTGAAGCAATGACACAAAATCTACTTATTACTGAAAGATCTGCTGATAGAAATGATCTTCCAATCCATCCATCTTTCCAGAGAAAGATTCTTCAGACACTTGCATCCTCTTATGATTGTTATAGGGGTAAAATATAACTCTTGGCATTTCACTGTCTCCATCAAAATAAAACTAGTTGGATTCACAGGAAGGCCAACAGACTTGGAAAAACAGTGATCTGGAGCTGCTCATCAGGCTGCCAAGGGAGCTCACAGCTCTTGACAAGTGCAGTTACTGAGAAAGACTGAGCACATGCTTTATTCAGAAGCTGTGTTACACAAATACTTGAACAGGTAGGTCCAAGGGTCAAAATTACATTCAGGCAGAATCATGTCTTCTTACAGCCATCACATTGACAGACATTTCTCTGCCATCAGCCTGACCAGGCACACACTACACTCCTTAGCCTAAGGCTACCAAATCTAAGTTGTGAAACTGTTGCCCCATTGAACTCAACTCTGTTACCTTGTACTGCGGACATCCTAGAGAACAGAAATGATGAATGCCCTGAACGTGCTCATGTTAAGAGAACTGAGGGTGCAAAAAATGGCAGAAAGGTGGCCCTAATCAAGGGAAATTTTTTATGCTCTAAAGAAAAATATTAAACTTTAAATTTCTACAAAATTGGAGCAGATCATTCCAGTTGTTTCACTGTGGTGGCCAGGCAGAGCGGGAAAGAGATCTTAGGCAACAAATTAACCCAGTTTTTCCTGCAGGACCTGCTTTCCACTTAGGAGCAGCAAACTTACCCCATCTCATGGATTTGGTGCTTTGTTTATTCACAGGCAGGTGTTCAGGCCAGGTGTGGCATGGAGCTGATCTGAGGCAGACCTGTTGTGGCTCTGCATGCAGCACAGACTTGGCAATGCTCTCCTGACTACTTACGGACTGGATTTCCTGGGACTGATCTTGCCCAGCTGACCACTGACGATTTAGACACCGCTGCTTGGAGAAGCCTGAATACAGAAGAACCTTCAAGATCATCCTGCTAGCTTCTGGAATAAACAGGCCAGAAATCCCATGCAGGAAGCCTGCCTGAAGCCTGCTCTGACTGAATTAGATAAAAGGAGAAACAGCGTCAGTTTTGCTCTCTCTTGCCCATAACGTATCACCAATGCTGCTCAAGGGGGCTGTAAATTAAACAGAGAGAGGCTGGATTTTTGAATGTATTTATTTCACTGATCAATTCAGGTAGTAAACATTAATAATAATAACAATAATCATTTAATAAAATGGATATGTTTTAAAAGGTTTTGTTTTCTTTGTTCACAATGACAAAATGCTCAAACAGAAATTTACAAAAAAATATAATTATAATAACCCAACAGATGGACAGGAACAAAGAGCCTAGGAATGGAGCAGGGGGTGAGGAAGGTGCATGGCAGGAGCAAGCCAGCATTAAAGCTCAGCAGAGTTTGTGAGGAAGAGCAGGGAATGCCATCGCAGAGCACAAGGAGTGGGACCCCCTCCTGTGAGGGGAGGCATGCAAGGAGGCAGCAAGGACTGCACAGGCAGGACCAGCACAGCAGTGGCACACAAGGAGTTCATGCCATGGATCCATCCTGTCAGGCACAGGGGCCAAGATGTACAGACAGCCCCAGCTGCAGCCTGGGATAGCTGTGGAGGGGGACACCATCCCTGCAGCCACTCACTCAGCAGGGTGAAGCTTGGCAGAGGCATGGGAATGTGCCGGGGGGTGCAGGGGATCGCATGTGAGGCTGTGGAGGGTTGCATGATGGGAGGTGTTAAATTACTTTCCTATCCACACTTCTCACTGCCAGAGCCACATGGTCAAGCTCCACGTGTTCAGGAGTCTCTTCTCCACTTACTGTGAGAATTGATGCCACAGTACAACACACTCCTTAAATAAACAGATGCCACTTTGCAGGCCAGAATCTAAACCCCTGGTGTCCCCCAAAATCAGTCTCTAATCCCTTTCCAAGCAATCCCCAAACTCTGGAACTCTGAGAAGGGAACCTCCTACACATGATTTCAGTGGTACCACCACTCCTCTGTAGAAGCCATCTCTGGTGCCTCACTCCTGTGTATTTTTTCCTAACTGCAACTTGAACCATCTTTGCCAGCTGGTAGCCAAAGGCTTCAGCTCTCTGTAGAGAACAGGCTTGTGACTCTTGACTTGATGTAGGAGCCACGTGCACTGAGCTGATGGAGACTTCCCCATGTGGAGGGATGGGCAGATCCACCCTCAGCAACTGCCTGCCTGTGACCAGTGTACCCTATGCTCTCACCAGCACACAGCACCTCTGTGCACAGCCCAGCATGAAAGTTGTCAGCTGCTCTCTGTCCATGCTAAAGGGAAAAAGTCTCTTTTATCTTCTAGGAATGAATGTTTGAAGGAGGAAAACCTCCAAGTGGACAGGGCTCATTTGCAACAGAACATCCTCCTCACCAAGATTAGTGTAAGAAAAGAGGGGACAGGTACTTCAAGATGCTTCCTGTTATGCTAACACAGAAAAATCAGAGAATTCAGCTATCTTTTTGGAAAACCTGCAGGAAGCTCCTGTTTCAGGCTACTCCACTGCTCAAGTAAGCACATCATGCAAAGAAAGTCTATACTTCCTTTTAGGTGCCTTGGTCCTTCATGTTATTAAAGACAAGCTGAATCCTTCTGCTATCCGAGCACCTGGCCCTGCCACTTATGAGCCCAAAATAGGGGAGCATGATAAAAAAACTCCAAACAGTGCTGAACACTGCTCTTGCCCAGCTTGCACAGTTCTGTCGAAGGCCTTCCATCCTTACTTTGTCCTTCCACAAGGTGCCAGGGTCTCTTCCCTGCCCCTACAGCCCATGCTGTGGCTAAGCAGAGGCTCTGCACAGTGAATAACTGGAACCAGCCAACCTACTCACCACCTGGACAACCCTGACCAGGACTCTAAAGCCCCATGGAGGAATCAGACAAATGCAGTGCCTAACAACAGAATCTAGGGCCTGGCTATTCCTGGCCAACACTGTGCTTCTTACCCAGGGATCTACTGGGAAGAGCCAGAGATGGAGGAGCAGATACAAAAGGGGAAAGGGGACAGAGGAATCAGCCAAGGAGCAGAAGGGCCCAGCCCATGGATGCACTCCCTGGAGTCAAAAGGAAGAGCCAAGTGTCTCTCCCTCCAACAGCCCTGACTCCTGTGAGCGTGGCAGTGTTGCTGGTGAGCCCTGCCCTGTCAGGCACATCACACTGCAGGGCTCTGATCTGGCTGGACTCAAGTTAAAAATACTGCAGGAAGCAAGAACAGGACAGGAGCTGCTGCCCAAAGAGTACTTTTATCTCTGCCCAGCAGACCCACCAGCCTTCCCAGCACTAGGACAGGAAGAACCAAGGAATAAGGAGGGGGAGAAGGGTTGAGTGCCTGGGGGAAGGGCAGGGGAGCAAGAGCCAAGCCTGCTGGGCTGTGCTCAGCCCCATGCAGCGACAGTCCTGCACCTGCCAGGCTGACCCAACACGTGCCCACACAGGCTGCCTGCAGATCTCGGGTACAGGCCTACAGAAACTGCCCCTTTCCCCAGAAGCTCAGAGCCAGCAGTGTGCTTGTGGGACTGCAAAGCCTGGGGGTAGGGGACAGGTCTGCATTTGGGGTTAGATTTCAGCCCTAGGGTTTCTACCCCCTCCAAAGCAGTCTTGGCCAAGCATTCTAAATGCCACAGTGCTTTTCAAAGCAGACACTGAAGACACACTGCAGCTGATAACCAGAGCTGAACCATGAAACATCGTCACCCAGCTGCTGCAGGGCCTTGAGGTTCCCCTACTAACGCCTCCAGCCTGCTGTGGAAGGAAACCATGGCAGGGAAGGTGCTCACTCCCATCACCTCCTTGCAGGCAATAGTCAACAACTCAGCCTCTCTGCAGAAAGATGTAACTGAGAGCAGTTTTTGTCTAACCAACCTTGAGGCCCTCAGTCTCTTGCTGCTCAGTGCAAACATCCTGGAGTTTTCTTGATAAGAAGAACAAAACCAACCAACTAAAGAAAAAACCCATAAAAACCTGGACAGGATACCAGGCAATCATCAGGACTTCTGAGCAGGTCAGTGCACAGAGAAACCACCAGTCCTATTTCTCTGGGCCAGCACTGTCCCCAGGCTGAGAAGCTCGAGAGCTCAGGTCAAACTCACAGGAGGGTATGGCTGCCTTTACAATGCTTGTGCTGGCCCCAGACAAGGGAAACAGGGACGGGGGCACAGCACCTCAGTTGGGAGTAAACACTTACGTGCATTGACACAGATACTGTTTAAGTTTGTACACCAGAGAAACCAGGACTTTAAATACCAGAGCATTCCCAAACAAGAGTACATAGGAAAGGGGGATCTTTTTCTTTTTTTAGGATGCCTTAGAGACTTCCCAGGCTAATTTCATTAAAAAAAAAAAAACAAAAAAGAAAGAATAATTATTAAAAAAAGAAATACACATCAGTAAACTGTTAAGTGAACAGCCTTCTCCACAATCCAGCTGGTCAAAAAGCCAGCACTGCTGCTAATAAATTAGAGGGTGCGGGTGCAGCTCTTGCCCACAAGTCTCAATACAACAGGAAACGTTTTCTAAATGTTCACAGCTCTTGCCAGGTCTCAGATGGTCTCTAGGGGATTCCCTCTGCCCTCCGGGTACCTCCCCCTCACTGATCTTGCATCTGCTGCTGCATCTTCTGCAGCATCTCCTGCATCCGCCGTAACTGCAGGAGACACAGAAGAGAGAGTCAGAAAGGGACGTGGGGATCCACACTGGGGCAGCCCCTTGGAGCTGACAAGGGGATCTCTCAGGGACTGTATCTGTGCCTGAGCACAGAAGCACCTGTGTCTGGGGTGGAATGGAGCTATGTTTCCCTGACAGAGGAAACCACAGCTTTCATGTCCTGTCCTCCACCCCAGAAGCCCACAATGGTGGGACACAGGAGCGGGAAGCCTCAGGACTGACTCTATGGGGCAACCCTGGAAAAACTCCTTGGATTCCAGCTCTCACTCCCAGAAGGCACAGGCAGAAATGGTACTCACCTCCTCATCCTTCATCTTGATCAGCTTCTCTGTCTCAGTGTCTGGTGTTGGGAGAGGCAGGATAGGAATGGGGCTTTCTATCCTGTTGTCTTGAGTCAGCTTGCTAGAGAGATGGAGAGAGGGGGGAAGAGCAGTCAATCGTGGTTCAGGATGGCTGGCTTTGGTGTCACCACACAATGACTGTCACTCCCAATGGCAGATCCACCAGCAGTGCTGCATCACACACCCAACCAGGTGGAGGGGCCATGGGGCAATCCAGTCCAGAGCTGTGGCATGCATTGGATGGAGAATGAGACCTCCTGTTCAGGAGGTGGGAGGCATGAGACAGGCACAGCAGAGCAGCATTGCTCTGAGGGCTGGGGTGCCCATGACTGCAGGTAGGGGACACAGGAAGGAGGTGATTTTCTTCCAAAAAACAGCAGCTCTCAGTACATGAGGACGGAATGTCAGTAGCCAAAGAAGTCGGGGCTGAAACTGGAACTACAAAAGCCCCTTGCAGGTGTTCACCACTTGGAGTCACCATTGGCTCATTATTGAGACAATTCCAGCCTTGGAACTCAGGATCTCCTACAAAAATGACTCTCTAGAAATGGCCCTGTGCTGGTTTTATGAAACTTGTTCACTGGCAAGGAACTAATCATGGCGTGAGAAACAGTACCAAGCCGAAGCTTTCTCTAAGCTTAGCAACCACTTTTTCACTGTGCTCTTCTTTTAATAGACACACAGCCCACTTAAATAGCAGCTGTGACACTGCTCACCCAGCTCTAGCATTTAACATAGTTATTTTGGGACTCTATATACTTGCTGCTGAAATAAACAGGCTTGTCTGCTATGCAAAAGTACTTGGATACACTGTGTGTCAGGAGAATGTGCCAACCTGCACGTCAGCACACACACAGGACTGCTCCTTGGTGAAGCACAGCCATTCTGCTCTACAACATGGCAGCAGAGAGCTACCCAGCCAGGGCTGGCAGGAAGTGAAGGGAATGGTTTACAATAGAGGAGCCAAGTCATACCAAACCCAATTTTTTTCACCAGTATCTCAGTCATGGAAGGGAGAAGGAAAAATAGAGGTCTCAAATGAGAAGCCTGTGAGTGTTCTCTCTTCTGTTTCTGATCATTCTGACTAAAACCACAGTGTATCAAAAGCAAGAGTAAGACAATGCAGAGAAGTCTTTGGAGATGTGTTGTCTCACTAGCTGCCTGTTGTCTGAGAAACAGCAGCATCCCAAGGGTCATGCTGTTATTTAGACATAATTGCAGACCACAGAATGCATTCCTCTTCAGCAATGCACACAGCTATCACTCACCAGAGAGATGGTTTATCCTGTTTTATTAGGCTGGATGTATTTAATCCACTGGTACAAACAGGTCTTTAAAGAATCTCCAGGCCTAATTCTCTGTATTGCATGGGGAATCCTCAGACTGGAATGTGGATTCTCCAAAGCATTTCCACCTTGGGTTCAGGCTGTGGGAAACATGCTTGGATTTGCTATTTTAGTTCCCAGTGCCATTCCTGAGGCTGCAGCCCAGCAAGTCCCCAGCAGATCCACAGCCTTCTGACCAATGATCTGTTGTGAGAGCAACCCCAGCTCAATGGGGGCTGAGAGACCCCTTCCACCAGAGGTGGGGACCCACCTGGTCATTTGCTGGATGCACTGAGCTCGATAGTTCTCATAGTGGACATCGCAAGTGACGTCCTTCAGGTCGTGCATGTGTGTCCGGATCAGCATGTTCCGCAGCTTCACAAAGTCGCAGTGTGCCTGGTTTTCCACTGGAAGCAACAACAGGAGAGTGCTTGGGTACCACACCTCTCCAGGGAGCCCCTTCTCAGCTCCTGGACACCCACACTGGACTAAAACCCCACCCCAGGGCTCCTTCCTCATCTTCCCCCGCCACTGCCCTGGTGCAGGCTCTGATGGTGCTCTGCACTTCTCAACACTGAAGCCAGGCTGATGAAGGCACTGTGTTCCCAGGACTATTTCTGTGTAAAAGGATTAATTAAGCATGTACAGCAGAGACCTGAGAGAGGATCCCATGTACATGGGATATCACTGTTATAACCACGGTGAGCACAGCTGGTGCTGGAGGTAAATTGCTTGTCTCATCAGAATTTAGGACTTATCAAAAGACCCATGTAGACAAAATCAGCCCCTGAGGGGCAAAGCCAAGAGCAGGCAATGGAGAGCTGAAAGAGCTGTTGTTGCCATGGGGAGCCTGGCTCCAGACAGCGCTGTGGGAAGCACTGTGCTGCTGTGATGATCTCCATTTGCCTCTCTGAAGGGCTGGGGAAAACCAGCTGCATCAGGCACAGGGGTTCACAGAGTTGATCCTACTGCCAAATGCCAGCATCCCAACAGGCACAGCCCCCTCTGGAGCCATTGAGGGAGCAGAGCCAACAGCTGGGCAGCCCAAGCAGCCAGCAGCAGTCCATGAGTGCAAACACAAGCTTTTGGGATCTAAAGCTGCAAAGTTTTAAAGCAGCAAACCAGCAAGGGCAAATCAGCAGCAGCAGCAAAAGCCATTCCAGGGTTATTTTGTCTAAGGGCTTTAAGAAATTTCCCCCTTTAGAAAGGAAGAAACCTGGAGACAAACAGCCTCCAGCCCAGCAATTCCAGCACTTACAGGAGCAGCAGCAGAAGAGGGAGTGCATGAGGGTCTATGATTGTTTGGCTGAGGGCAACAGCTTCTCCACAGAAAATAAATGGGCAATGCCCAGCCTCCCCCGCTTAATAAGAAGCCATATTCTAGTGCACATTAAAGCTCAGGCATTCTTCCATTCACACTGGAGCCTCTCTTCCTCAGTCTGCAATGGGAGGGTTATTGATATACTCCCAGTAAAAGACCTCCTGAAGCAGTCCTGGTGTCTCTGTCTCTACCCTATCTTGTCTCCTGCCATGTGCCAAAGGAGGCACAGACAGTCTCAGCTCTCCCCTGCCATGCCTGTTGGAAATGCCTGTCTGTCCTTGCCCCATCCCTGCCTGCCCCTCCTCACAGTGCTCCCAGGCTCCATGCTTACCTTCCACAATGCCCCAGGGGTAGAGCCGTCCACGGACCCGCTGGCCTTTCGCCTCCACCACAGTGTTACTGCCGATGACGGCAAAGGGAGCGCTCTCCTGGAACGAGAGGCACCGCTGAGCCCAGCTCAGCCCAGGCCGCCCACGGATCCCTTCTCCGGGGGCCAAGCTCAGGCATAGCGGAACAGCAGGAGGAAGGTGCTGGTTGGAAAGGCACAGGGACATCCACACGTGCCACAGAGCAGGGCACCACAACCCAGTTGCAGAGAAAAGCCTAAGGCACTGGGATCTACAGGCAGCCTAGTTCCCAGCCTGACCTCAGCTGTCCTGAGGGAAGCTGTGTCTCTGCAGATGCCTGCATCCCTTCATTAAGGGGAAGCTCTACAAGGAAGCCAGAGCAAAGAAGCTGGGACACCAAGCAACTGGAACAATGTAGGCCAAGAGCAGGAATGTACAGGCTGTGCTCCACTCTGCTCAGAAGGGAGGCAAAGCCCAATGCCCCCCTCTGACAGGAGAAACAAGACTGTACTGCATGCATACACAGGCTTGGGAGGCAGTCAGGACTGGGCTGCAGGGGCCTCCATATATACCTGTTTGATCATGTTGTACCCCCCAATACAACTAATGTGTCACAGTGGTGCCTAATCACTCACAAATCTCTCCTCCTTACTGATGGCATCACTCAGAAACAGGTGCTCAGAACTGCTGTACAACCCAGCTTTCACCTTAAACACACAAGCTGGGGCAGATGGAGGAAAGACTGAGACTGCCTGGAGGGAGAGCAGAAGGGCCATGTGTTCATGCCACACTTGACTTCATGGCACCAGCAAGGACATCAGCACCTTCTCCAGGCCATCTACCACATGAGCCAAGGCTGTTCCCTGGGTAGCAGTAACACAGGCCTTCAGCACAAGCAGGGCAGCTCTGGCTCCTTCTGGACTGACCCACATACCCATGAACCTGACTTCGCAGTTCCTGCTGAGCAGATTCCTTACCTTCAGCTCTCTGTCTTGCTGCTTGAACTCCTCGTCTTCATCAGAGTCACACTCAGGAAACTGGTACACTTTAATTCCAAATTTGTCGATCTCTTCTCGGATCTGTGTCCATGCAAGACAAAACCAAAAGGATGTAAAACTGAACAATACAGAAATACTGGGTTTATTCTGTTTGTGCTACCATGGTTTGCTATAATCTACAGATGGCAAAAGGATTTGATGTTTCTTCTAGAGTCAGCCTCTCTGCTGACTTTCCCTCTCACAGCACAGCACGGCTGCAGCTGTACATGCAGATACTGTGTATGCATTTATATATATATATATATATGTATACACACACAAACATGCTGTACAGACACATAAATACATATATATCTATCTCCCCTCCCACCTCAGCCCATCCCTGCCACAACATCAGGTATAACTCTGTAGAGAAAGAGCATCTCACCCTCTCTTTTAGCTTCCGGATCTCGGAAGGGATCAGGCAGTCGGCTTTGGCAATCAAGGGCACAATGTTGACCTTCTCATGCAGAGCCTTCATGAACTCAACATCCACAGGCCTCAGCCTGCAGCAGGGATGAGGAACACTGTTAGCAAAGACACACTGGGCAGCTCTCCCTCCAGCCTCTCTCACCCACCCAGCACAAAGGGAAAAGAACAGCACTGTCACAAGAGCCTGCTGGGACAGCTCTCAGCTAGGGCTGTACCCTCAGGAAAGCTGTCTCCAATTTTAGCTGCTGAGTGTCTCATTCAGACACAAGCTGGGTATTTGCTCCCTTGCAGGCCAAATACTGCCCAGGCCACAGCCTGGGGTCTCCCTCCAGCTGTCCTGTAACCACAGGCAGCCAACACAGCCCCTTTAGCTGCTCCAGGCTCGGCTGACACATGAGCCCGCAAGGGTGGCAGGGACTGAAGGCAGCTTAAAACTCCCTTTCCTACACATCAGTCTGGCTTAGCTAGATAGGAACATACAAGTCTGAGTGACATTATTTCTCCTGATTTTCAAATCAGGCTGTAAGGCCTGAGGGAGATGTGCTCTGCCTGTTCACAGGCAGTCTGTCCTGCCAGTGAGGGGAAGGGGTGCTGTGATGCTTAGCAGAGGGAGAACATCCAGTCAGTTCCTCTCCTGTGCCAACAGCCCTGGCAGTGTACAAGATGCTACAGGGCAATCCTGGGGCACAAGGGTCTTCCCCCTCTGGACTGAGTCACCCCTCCAGGCTCTCACCCATGCCCAAAGGGAGAGATGAAGTAGAGGCAGCAATGCACTCGGTTGTCCTGGATGTTCTTCCGGTTCAGGCCACTCTCATCACGGAAATACTGTTCAAACTGCTGGTCGATGTAGTCAGTGATGGGCTTCCAGCTGGGAAGGGCAATTCAATGAAAACAAAATCATCAGTAGTGTCTCCTGTCTCCTAATGTCTCCTAATGACTGTGAGGTCAAGGATAAAAAGGAAGGCACCAGAGCCCTGCTCACCACTCAGTGTTGTTAACAGCATCTCCAAAGCCTGGTGTGTCCACTATGGTCAGCTTCAGCTTGACACCCTTCTCCTCAATGTCCACCGTGTGCTTGATGATTTCCACTGTCTGGTTGATCCTCTCTTTGAATAGGAGCACGTGAGTTAAAGCCAGGCAGTAATGTTGGGGGATCTCCACTGCACCCATGACCAGCCAGCTCCCCCTTATCACTGAGCACAGGGAGTAACACAAGTTTAAAAAACCCCAGATCATACTCTAAGGAGCCTCACGGGGGTGGTACTGCAGGAGGCCAGCAGCAGGCAGACAGACTCCAAGAAGATACACAAATCACTGAAGTGCCAGTAGCCCAGCTGTTATGAACATTTTGTCCAGTCACCGAGGAAGGGGAATTCCTATCACACTCCAGCATCCAAGAACAAAAGACAAATCTCGGTATCTCATCCCAAAGGGCTAGTGCTGCTCTGCAGCCTCACCTTCCCTTCAGAGGGCAGAAGAGACCTACAGCCAAACCCTTTTTGTTCAATACTAGTGCCTTTGCAGACACAAAGGAGAGCAGAGCCACAAACAAGAGGGCTGGGATCCAGCCAAGCTTGTAGCTGCTGCTGAAGCAAGGAACCAAAGTACTAGCCCTTAGGACAGTCCCATTCACCCTGCTTTGCCCCCAACTTACCCTCTGCATTGAGGAGCTTTCTGTCTTTGTAGAGGTCTGTCAGGAACAGGCTATTCACCAGCGTGGATTTGCCCAGACCCGACTCTCCTAATTGACAGAGCACAAAGGGGAGGAGGAAAAAGCAAGCAACATGACCCACTAATTGACTTACAAATGAAACTCTGAACAAGGCTTTGAATCCTGAGCCAGAGGAAGCAAGAGAGATGAGCTGTCAGGAGCCGTTTATTGGCCCTACATTTTTCCAGCAGTGGAAAGATTTTTGCTGCAAGATGTCTCAATCCTTGTACAAATGCAATCTCCCAATTCCCCCATTCTCTCTCTCCTTCCTTTCCCTTGGTCCTTGTTTGGCCCTGCCTTTACCACCCAGGGCACTCACTGTTGGAGGTAAAGCTTGCTCAGGAGGGTTACGAGGGGTCAGGAGGGGCCTGTTCCTCCTGGGGGAACTGCCACAGGCTGGGGAGCAAAGCAAGGCCTGACACAAGGACCAGAACAGTGAGGAGAGGATCCAGGTGCTATGGGAGCACCTAAGGGAAGTGAGGAGAGCTGGCTCCCTCCACATAACCACCACGTGGCCCAGCCACATCCATCCAAGGGCAGTCTCACCTGCAACCATCAGGGTGAAGTCGAAACCCTTCTTCACAGATTTCCGGTGGACCTGGTTCGGCAGAGTGGCAAAGCCCACGTACTGTTTCTCATGGTCCTGTGGGGCAGAGGTGGATGGCAGCAGGTCAGGGTGTGCCACCCCTTCTGCTTGAGCCTCACACAGTGACAGGGAGTTGGACTCAAAAAGCCCCTGGAGCAGAGCCAAGTGCTGAAGGTCCCTGCCCAAGCAGCAGTGCAGAGCAAGGCATACACATCCTCTGGGCTCAGGGACGTGGCCCTGCCCACAGGTGTGCACAAAGGGACATCTCTCAGCCACAGCCCTACTTGGCTGCTCTCCCAGCAGCTTCCCAGCACAGAGAGCACAAGGGAAAAGGCACATCCCACCAGAAAGCACAGCCAGTGCTGCTGCTGACACACAACCTTCTTAACTCTGCTTCTTCTGCACAGGGACAGGCTCCCTTCACAACAGGGTCACCAAATGCCACCTCTACCCAGGTCATTTCCACACCCCTCCCTCCAGAGGCACGTGTGCTACATGATGGAGAGCTTTGCAATTAGCACCCCGGGGCTTGCACTGTCCTGAGCCATGTCTAGAGAAAGGTACAGTGGATCAGCTTCTGCTTGACTTGAGAGGGGATTATTTCTTGCTGTGTCACAGCCACTCCTGGCTGAATAAGAGGAAATCCTGAGTAATCTCTTGTGTTATTTCTGAAGAGACCAAAGTTCAAGGAGCATGGGAAGTGGAAGGATGTGGAAATACTGATAATAGAACTAAGATGGTTTTGGTGAGGGTATTACATTTAGTATTCCTGAAGTGCTACCTACTGCCCAACACCCCCAGACACAGCCCCTTGTCACTGAGCATTCTCTGACAGCACAAAATCCACAGGCACCCCACAAACATGGCACATGGTCTGTACAAGCAACAAATGCCTGAGCTAGAGACATGATAGAGTTCACTTTTCAACATCCCTAGATATAATCATACCACTGGGATTCACACCACAGACATATCCACAGAGCCAAGAGTTCCTCAAAACTGGCCCTAGCTCCTATTCCATGGATGCCTTCAAGCACACGACTCTCTTCATCCATTCTCCAGGCACAGCAGGGAACACCTCTGTTCATAAGTTTAACTATCTCCATTCCTGAGCAGCACACTGAAAGAATTACAAAGCATGATCCAGGGTGCCAAGCTTAGGGCAATGCTGACTTGCACCTATTTCCACACTGCAGGTGAGCAAGATTGCTCCCAAGCAGGTCTCTACAGTTACTTGTCCACCTGTGTGAGAATCCCTGGGCATCCTCAGTCAGACTGCAAAGTTCCACTGGGGAGCAGGGAAGACAGAGAATCTCCTCCTCCCAATTTATGGCTGCTCTGGAGCTGCCTGCTGAGATGGAAGAGATGTGGCTGATGGCCATTGTGGGCCAAGGATACTGTTCTTTAGCACTGTCATTACCTTCCAGCAATTGAGGTTTGGTTTGGGTCTGAAACTTGGTCATTTTAGCCCTGAGTGACCGTGGGTTCTGATTTCCCTCACCTCCCATAGCTGAAGCAATGTTGTTTCACCACCCCACAGTCCAGAAAGGCAGGAAGAGACAGAAAAAATGAAATTAGAGAAATGGGAAGAATTAGAGAGCGTCCGAAGTGCTCCACTGGCAACTGGAATGACTGATCTAAAATGCAGTGGCATCACAGGCAGCAGCACAGCGAGCAGCAGTGTGTCCATGGCTGGTCAGAGGGAGACATGGCTGGGGACAGGGATTTTCCCCTCACAGGTCTGGCTGCCTCCCACAGCGAGGGAAGCTCAGGTGATAAGTGGCAGTAAAGCAATGCCTGCCTGGGGGACACCACAAACTACCACCCAAAGGGCTCAGTAAAGGGCAATGAGGTGTGCAAAGCAAAGTGAGAAATGTGATAATGGCAAGGTCACAAAAACAAGGAAGAAAAGACTGCTTCCAGCCTCTGTCCTTCGTACCAGAGCTGTCTCTCAGCTGCTTCACTTCCTGGTAAAACACATCCATGAGCGCAGCCAGAGCGGACACATAACAACCAATATCTCACAGTAAAAGGTCCAGTGTTTCCCAGCAAGCACCACAAAACATAGAGCATACTTCCCTTTTGTGCTTCTCCCACCCTGATCTTTACCAGACCTTGGAAAGAGAATGATCACTCGCTCTCTCTAGTGACAGTGAAACTATAGCTGAGGCGTGGGGAGTGTTTCTCTTGTTTTGTTTGGTTTTTAACCTAGATGACTAAGGGCTGACAATGGAGACGCTGGGGAGCTGTGCTCTGGTGCAACTCCACTTACTTCTGCCAGGTGTAACTGGCTGAACCTGATCTCTCATTTCTGCTCAGCCCAACCAAGAGTGCAGATTTGCTGTACCTCTGGTTGCCTCCCCATAGTTCTGTGGAATTGTGATATCCAAAATGAGCAAATCCCAGCTGGTGCAGCACACTGCCCTTTACCCATGACTCATGCAATCATTTCCCTCGCAGAAAGGAAGGTCAGTGCTGACTGCAATACCAACAGAGGAGCTTCCCTCGCTATGGGAGGCAGCCAGACCTGTGAGGGGAAAATCCCTGTCCCCAGCCATGTCTCCCTCTGACCAGCCATGGACACACTGCAGAGCTCTGTCAGGTGTGAAGGCAAGAGATGCAAGTGGGAATTGTGAGGAGGGATCCCTTTTTACAACAGCCCTCTCTCAGGAATGGCAGCATGGTCTCTGCACCAGCCTTGACTCATGGTTCTTCACGTTTGCTTTGAGACAGTCAGTGTGTGCCCCTAAGCCAGTCATATTTGGGCACTGACAGACATGTACCACCGCCTCTGCCAGCATGGTAACATCAACATGGGGCCCAAGTAGCCTCCTGAGCCTGGTGTGTGCCTTGCTCAAAGCTCTACACCACTCACCACCTCCAGGTACTATCTGGAGAGCAACTGTGCATGGGGTGGAGAGGCCAGGGAGGGCTACTGACAGAGATGGGGCTTTCTGGGTTATGAAAAGCTAAAATCCATTAATTAGATGAGTGGCTTGAATGGAGGGAGTTCCTAAATGTATCACAGCTCCCTCCCCATGCTCTTGACCCTCACCAGCCATGTCCCATCAAGCTGACAGAAGTCAGGACAGCTGGTTCCTGCACTGTGCTTCCCTTTCCAGCTCCAGCTGTCGGGAAAGGGCCTCAGCCAGCCAAGCCAGCGGCACTCCAGCACAAGGAGCCCCTCTCCCAGCGCCTGCTCCATGCTGCTGCCTTTGTTCCCACTGGCATCCCGCTACCACGTGCCTGGGAATGTGCCCTACACACCACCACTGAGGCCACCAAGAGCTGTGGCCAATCTTTCAGACCCTGTCACAAACCAAAGCACCCCAGGCCAAGCAAAACACACCCATACTCTCCTTTGGCACATGATTGCTGGTTCACCAGACATTACAGCAACATGTCACATCCTCACATTCCCTAATACCCAACTGAGGCAGCCAGGGCTCCCTGGCAGCCAGTGCTCTCCCTGGGAGTTCAAGCCAAGCAACAAAGCCCTGGGTAAGTTCAAGCCCTGTTCCTGCTGGGGCTATAGAGACATTTAAGATCTGTTGCACAGAGGAGAAGCTATCCTGGTAGTGAGGCATTCACAGGGCTGTCTGTACCTCCAAGGCAGAGTACAGCCTCCATCACTCCTGTCCTTCCCAATTCCCTCCTCACATCTCTGGTGGATGTGCTGTTTAAACCAACCCAGATCTCATGTGACTTCACCATTCAGCCTGGGGATAAAAGAGGCCTTGCTGGATATATTCAAAAGGGCTAAAATTAAACATCATGGGACCAAAGTAAATTTGAAGAATAGTCCCTATCAAGGTCTGGAGCAAACCCCAGAAATGATGGAGCTGTGCTAGGACTCTGGCGCCTCTGCTTCTTCAGGGGGAAGGGGCCCTCTCGGTGTCCCAGCATTCAGCACAAGCCATCCAGCTCCCTCTCAGGCAGCCCTTCCTCCAGCCTTTCCCCGGCGGCCAGGCACGGCCGGCCGCCACATCCGCGTCTGCACGAACCAGCACAGCCCAGCCCTGGAGGAGAGGCAGACCCTTTGCTTCCTTTCATTGCAGAAAGCTGCATAAATTCATAACACAAACAGCCCCCGAGGCATCTGCCACGGACATCTGCTCCTCGGGCCTGGGGCTGAGCACAGGAGTACCGGCAAAACCACTCGCCCACCAGCATTTGCTGAAGAGAAGGAACCCGGCCAGCAGAGCATAGCATTAAAACATTGTTAATTAACACAAATCGGACTGCGTGTGGGCACACATAGCGCTGACTCCTGCCCTGAGCCCCCCCCAAGCACGCACACGCCATTCAGACAGGGAATCACGGCATCGTATAACAGCACAACAGCGTCGCGCATCTCCCAGCTGCCCACCGCGCCCCTCGGCCCTGCGCCCGCGGGGGCTGCTCCCCTCCTTTCTGTGCCCGCCGTGCCTCCCTTACCGGCGTCTTTCCGCTCCTCTGCTCCTCAGAGGTCTCATCTTGTGCTGCGCGCGTCTTCTCGGGCACCATCCTCCCCCCTCCTGTCCCCGCTGCTCCCCGGCTCGCGCAGTGCTATAAATACATCCCTGTACCTTCAGCTTGCCTGGGTGGCTTCGCTGTGCCTGCGTCCGGGGAGACAGCAGCCGCTCCACTAACCGCTCCTGAATAATGATCGAATCCATAACCGCGGCTGGCAGGACGGACGGACAGCCACCGCGGGCCAAAGGAAAAAACCCCAACCCATGTGTTCCCTCCCAGCCTTCGCTAAATCCATGCGGCAGCCCCCCCGCCTACGCGTGCACACACACGCAGGGCTGGCTCGGCTCGCCTCGGTGCCGAGGCGAGGCGAGGAGGAGAGGCGAGGAGAGGCGAGGAAAGGCGAGCAGGCTCCCAGGCAGCTGCCCGGGATTTCCTGCCTCCGCCTGTGCCGCGGGAGGAGCCTGCCAGCGAGGACAGGACAAAGGCCACAGCGGCCGCAGGCCAGAGGCGATGTCTCTCGCCCCGCCAGTGTCCCGCGGAGAGGCTGTGCACGTACCGGATGCTGTCCCTGCCATGAGTCTGACTCCGCGTGACAGATGGGCCTATTCAGCTGAAGGATTTCTTATATATCCTGCCTGACGCAGCCGAGACAAAGGTTTGCTGGAGGAAACCTGCTCTCAGCAAAAATGTGCCGCTTCTGGCTGTGTGGGTGAAGGTCTCAAGGGTCTGCAAAGCCCCCCAAAAGCAGGGTTTAAATATAACCCCCAGGTCCTACTCCTGGTTAAGGTGGATCTGTCTCCACATGGTGCAGACAGATCTGTTGTCTAGTCCCAGCTCTATTGCAGCCTCATCTCTGAATCCAACTGGAATAGCAGCAAATGCATTCTGGATCTTACAGCAACCATTCAAGCTCTGAAGATGTTTCAGAATAAGGAAGTATCTGTGTGTTCATTAAGCAGACAAACCCAGCCCAGAAACAGCCCTTCACACCAAAATGTTGTTCAAATCTCAAGTCTGGGTTCTGAGCCTTTCTATAAAATATGCCTTCCAGCTTTTCTGTGCAGCCATAGAAACTGAACAGGAATTTATACAAAACAGACAAAAGCTGCTCATTTCATATAATCACACCATTCCAGAAACTGGGGGGTTAATACCACAGCATGTATAATGAAGTGACAGGAGATGACAGCACTCGTGGTGCTGGAGGAACCTGTCCCTTGCCCCACAGGTTCCTGAGCAGCTTTCTGCTCACCAATGGGAAGGACACAGGCTGCAGCCACACTCCTGCCTCACTTTCAGCCAGAGCTCCTCCTGGTTATCTGGGATCTGCAGGGCACCAGCAGTGGCTCCACAGGGTGCCAGACCAGCAGGGCCTGCCCTGGTCACCTTGGGCCACAACCCAAGTACTCCAAGTCTGACTGACACCAGGTTCTGTTATAAGGTACTCAAGCACTATACGGTCCAGTGGCCTGAAGTCTGAGAGCAGCTGTGAGTGTGGAAAGGTGAGAAGATGGGAAAACACCCATTTTTTTACCTGTGCTGCCATCCTACAAGCTGATAGGTGATGTCAGAAGTTGCAGGCATGAGGTCCTAAGGGCTGATGAAAATAAATGCAGGAGAACTGGGAAACATTCCCAGAGCAGGAAAACTCCTTCCATACAACAGCTGTCATACCACATGCGTGAAACCCTTCTCCAGACCACCCTGCTCCACCAGCAGCATCCTGAAGTACACCCAACGAGTTTAGTTCTCAGTTCTTGTGCGTGGCAGGCAAGCAGAAGGCCTGGACTGAGCTCCAGGTGTGGCAGGAATCGCTCTGCCCTCACTCAGCAGCATTGCTCCATTCCCCAGGGAGCTGACAGCCCTGCATTGGTCAGCCAGCTCAGTGGGAGGTCAGGCCATACTCATGACACCTCTTCTTCCTCCTAGATTCACCTAATCCTTGCTATCCAGGACTGGGGGACTCTCCCACCAGGGTCTGCAACTCGCACACGACTGAGGAGCAGTGACTGCACCACACTGCCCGCACTGGGCAGCAATGGCTTGTGGCACACCCAAGGCGCATCCAAACCTTCTTAAGATAACAGGAGGTTTCACCAGTCCTTCCACACCATAAACCACAATAGCTGCAAGCAAACTCTCTCCAACTCCCATGAATTTTCATGGCTTGGAAAACCCTTGTCTGAGGGCCACAGGCCACATGGCCACCAACCACAAGCACCTTCCGAGGGCACATGGAGACATGCTGTGTCCCCATGAGCCCACTGCACCAAATTGGAACATTCTTTTGAGCTGGGATCACAGATGAAGTCAACAATGATTTGGTTGCGACAAAACCACAGTGTTGTTCATGGCATCAGGAGCTGTGCTGACAGTGCAGAGAGGAACAAGGAACTGCTGTCTCCTGAGTGCCTTAAGCTCTCACACATCACACAGGCTCTCAGGACTGGCAGCCAGGGAGGAATTCCAGTCAGAAGGCTAAGCCTGAAAATTCACAGAACAGATTAGGGAAAGAAATAAAAGAGTATATCTTGGCTACAGAGATCATCTTAAGTCTGAGTGGCCAATGCTATGGCTTCTAAAATAGTAAATGATGGTTGACTGGTCCCAGACTCAGTCTCTCCTGTCCCTCCTAGAGATGCTCATCCTGCATCCTCGGAGTCACCAAACCATAAATGACAGACTCATTTGTGTCCCTCAGATGTGCCATGTGACACACCCAGAGCTGCTGGCTCAGGCTGGTCCATGTCCAAACTTCCCAAAGACAGCCAAGCCAATCTTGTTTTGCCCCTGTCCTTTCTGATCACACTCCTCTGTCCACACAGCCCCTAGAAATGCTCAGTAAATCCTGGCTGCTCCTCCAACAAGAAATCGGATGGACACCATCCTTAAAAGAAGGAAAAACAGCACACAGGACATGTCATGTGCAGTGTGCAGCAGACCTGAGCAGGGAAGATCTTGGCACTTCCAAGACCTAGAGCAAATCCAAAGTGTTTTCCTCCACTGGCACCTCTAAGCTCCTCTCCAGGCAGGCGCCCAAAGCAGCAGCTCAGGGGTCAAACTGGCTGCAGGATCCAGGTTTCTGAGTGTCAGAGCAGAGCTCTACCCAGCCCCAACCTGCCAAACAGTCAGCAAGGGCAACACAGGCTTGGGGTGCTCCAAGTCCTTCCCACCTCACAGATTAAGTCTTCTTTGTCAGACTGTGACAGCAGAGAAGTCCCCCACCTACAGGGGAGCTGTTTTCTGGCAGAGATGCTATGGCCGAGGGACTGCACTGCTCAGGCTCCATCCTTGGTGAACAACCATGTCATGGAAGGAAAAATCTTCAGCCTGATCCAGACAGACACTCTTGAGCAGCACAGAGCCAGGAGCCAGGGTCCCACAAGGGATGCACCCAGCCAGCCTGGCCTGCACGAAGAGTGGTGAAACTGCATATCCATGGCTTGGCAGGGTCAGCACAGTCACGTAATAACAGCATTTATGCTCTTTCCTCTGAAGCAAACTAAGCTATTTTCAGAATTCCCCACAGTAGGGAAATTTTCTTCCTGGCTGTTTTCTAGGACGAAGGGAAGGGCAGTTCCAGAGAAGCTCTTTGCTCAAGCTGAACAGGAGCAGCAGCAGGCAGCAAACCCATTCCCAGGGCAATAGAAGCTGAGGAACAGCAGATATCCTCCATGCAGGTGCATAGCTAAGAACCTCCAGGGCTCATTCCCACCTTCTTCTGCTGTCTCCTGTCCCACTGTAAGGAATGTCAGTGCTGACTTCAGACAGATGAATCTCACAGGTATTGCAAGGTCTGAACTCTGCTGCTCCGTCACCAGCAAAGCTGCACACTCA
Source organism: Lanius collurio (assembly GCA_020086605.1). Classification (NCBI taxonomy): domain Eukaryota; kingdom Metazoa; phylum Chordata; class Aves; order Passeriformes; family Laniidae; genus Lanius; species Lanius collurio. The sequence goes on along the minus strand of JACBWW010000031.1, from coordinate 3,410,034 downwards.
CTCTGAGGCTCCTGCTGACCTGATCCAAGGGAAAAAGCTTTGCTGATCTAAACTCTGATGAATAATTTAACCTCGAATTTGCAAGCAAGGCTCCATGTAAGTGGCTTCTGGGAGCATCAGAGCCCTCATGCTTTAGCCAGGCTTCATCCTGTGATGCTCAGGGAAAAGCAAGATACCAGATGAGAAATTTAGAAATCCCAATGCACAGGATTAATCCCCTGTATGTTCAGTGCCACAAACACAATCTGCACAGCAGCCAGATATCATATTTTCTTTTACCTATCCCACAGGTCAAACTTTAATTTCCGCTCAGGAATCACTGCTCCTTCGTCACATAATCCCTCCAGAAATCTATCAAATTCCATTTCAAAGGTATTTATGCTCCCTGCTTCCACTTGAAGTGCCTCGTGCTTCCCAAGAAGCACTGTGTGACTCATGCCGTGCCTCCACTTCCAGCTCTTAAAAAGAAGCGACGACCGTAATTTGCCTCTTGCTTGTTTAAACTCGTGATTTGCTCCGGAGCGAGTTCACAACACTTCTCACACCCAGCTCCTCATTTAGGATAATCTGCACGATATAACAAACCGGGCAGACGTGGAGCTGCCCGGATCTCTGCCAGCAGCCCCTCGGTCGCTGCCCGCTCCCCTCCGTGGGAGCAGCCGCCGTGCGGTACCGGCGCGCTCCGCGCGAGGGAGAAGCCGGCCCGCGCAAGGGCCGCGTCCGAGCGGGGAGCGCCCAGGCGGCTTCCCCGGCCAGGGCCACACGGACATCAACGTGCAGGTCAAACGTGCCGCCCTCGCTGCTTCCTCGGATTGCGAACACATTCCTTAGCACAGGACAGAGGTTTCCAAATTTAGCCCGTTAAGACAGAAGGAGAAACCAGGTGGTGCAGGAAGGTCTGCGGCAGTCTCGGCACTACTGCTGCTCATCTCTCCCTCTGATTCATCCTCCAGCTCTGCAGCACAAATCAGGCTTAAATAGATGCCCGGCCTCTCATCTCAAAGCTACAGCTGGGAAAACCAGAGAGAGGCAGAGCAGAGCCCTGCCAGTCTTGGGAAGCCGGGAACAACATTTGGGAAACAAACAGGTACACATTCTGGGGCACAGAAGCTGGCTGGGCTGACAGCAGTTTGGTCAAAGAGGATGGAAAATATTGGTGATTTATCCTCTGAAATGGAAAGGCACTGCTTCTTCCAGCTCCCAGGTTCTCCATCCAAATGACAAGAACATCAGTTTCGGAAGTTGTTGATGCATGTTAACACACATGAATAGGAAAAGGTTGGGGACAGGATCCTACAGAAGGTGCGGTTTAAGTTACAGGTAGTGGTCCCAATCCTGCGATCCTTACTCACCGAGTAGTCCCTTTGAAATAGAGACGACTGCTCACATGAGTAAGGGATGCAGGATCAGGCCTGTCTACCAAAGAGGCTGAATCCTGAACCGGAGAGGACATCACGGCCTCTGAGCATTGTGAGACACCCACGCCTGGCCCAGCAGGAGCTAATCCAACGGCATCACAGGGGAAGACTCCAAGCTGGAGCACCACACCTGCAAACAGCACACTGAGCACACACCATGAAGAGCAAGGCAGTGGACAAAAAAGATGCTCCACTCAAGCAGAAATTCTCCTGATTAATTCCCAGTTCACACATCTCACAGATATTCCCAGGTCTGCAAGGAGATCTTTCTTAACCCCACTGCCCTCCCAGCAGGCTCCTGAAAACCATACTGGGAGAATGAAAGCCAACTGTCTTGGGAGAATGCCCAACCTCTATCTTCCAGCTACAATTAACATAACTTTAGGAGTAGCTGATGTCCACAAGAGAGGAGAATAAGCCCATTCAGCTCATCAAATAATTTTAAATTCCATTAATTAAGGGGGAAAAGGCAGCTCTCTAAAGCAACCTTCAGTTCTGGGAGGCACCCAGGGAGAGAAAAGCCGGCCTCAGACTGTGTGAGCAATAACCCCCAAAAGCTCGGCAGAACAAGGAGGTAGAGGCACCTTCTCCTTCCTAGGGGGTCTCCTGCATCAAACACTCAGAGGCTCAGGCTCCACACACTGTCCCTTCCCTGCTGTCAGCTGCCACAGCACCCTCAGTAACATGAAGCAGAGTCCTTGTGCACGTTGACATGGCAGAAGCACACAGGGACCTTCACCTTCCTTCCCTCCCTCACCCCCTGCGCTTGCAGCCCCAGCCCACTTGACCGAGATGAGCCTGATGAGAGGGAGCCACGCACTCACCCTCCTCCCTTTGCACCAGCACAGCTCTGCCTGTGCTCCACCTCCATCTCCACACACCCCAGCCGTACCTGGCTGCAAAGTGCCATCCCTCGGAGCCTGGCACGGGCCAGTGTTCCTGGTGAAAGCAGCCGTGTGCCTTCCCATCTCCCCCGGCTCGCTGTGATGTGTGCTGGACCATCTGCTACCCCAGAGGGGACCCCCAGGAGCCCATTTCCCAGCCCCGCCATAAAAACAGTCTGTGCAAACGTCACTGCCCACATCAGTCTGCCCAGGGCTGGGCCCTGTGTCGGGACTAGCATCTGTCTTTGCAGATGGATAATTAGATTCCCTTTCCATTTCCTTTCCCCTCCTGATGGTTTCTCTGGCTGGCAGTTCCCCCACAGCCCTGCACAATCCAGAAGCATTAGTCAGAGGAAAATTCTGCTCCCTTTCTCCCCAGGATGTTGTTCTTGGTTCAATATGAACAGCAGAATTAACTGCACAATGATTTGAGCGCTTCATTGCAGTAGCATTTGTCCTTTTCAGCCTGGCAAACACAGGTTTCCCTCCCATACCTGTACCCTGCCCCTTTTCCCCAGGTGTGATGTTGTTGGCCATTGGAAGCAATTAGCTAATCACGAGGAATAAGCAATCAGCTGGACTGGGGTTGCAGCACACCTCCAATTTATGAACAATTGTGCCAAACACTCCTTTTGGGCAGGGCCTAAAGAAGCGTACCTGATTCTCAGCCATGGTGTGAGATGCTCTCAGAAAAAGATCATAACACCCTCTTGCAGGAAACCTGAGAAAGAGATGGAGTAATGATGAAATTGGGGTAATTTAACACAGAGTTGTCTCTCAGAGCTCCCAGATGAGGGGAGGATTGTGTGCCCAAATGAAGTATCCAAAGAGATCCTCACTGAGCATACAAGATTGTCTGTCCTCCCCTGCCACTAAGAAGTGGCTTTCTGGGAAGCAGTACTGATACCTGAAGCCCTGATGGTTGCACAAGCATCCTCAGGACTGCAGAGATGCACAGACACATCAGCTCCACCTGACAGAGAGGACTTATCCTGCTGTGATCCACAACTTTCCCCCAGTTTTCCCCTCACAAGAGATGTACAGACTGAAGTTTTCAGAGACAATCCATCAACTCTGTCCTCTTGTACCTTGTGACATCTCCATGGGCAATGTCCTGAATCCATGCAGAGCACAGACCTCACCGCAAACCATCGAGACTTCCAGAAGCTCTGCATCACTACCTGCACCTGGCTGCAAAAACCAAACTGCTGCCTGCTCCGTGCAAGGGGCTTTGAGAAGCCTTTCAGAAGATTCCAGGAGCTTGCAGCTGACTCTCTCCCCTGTGATCCATGCCAGCCCACTGCTGGCTGCCCACCAAGAGCTGGATGGAGCCTTACCCAGCTGTGCCAGGCTCACAGGCCACGAGGCTGAGACACTGCAGCCGTTGAGCAGTCAGTGCCTCTTGCACCATTTGTGGCCTGGCCAGGCTTCCCAGGGCCTGGCACACACCGGTGCCCACACAGCAGCAGCGAGGTGTGCTGTTCCCAAAGGGCATCACAGTCCCAGCTGCCCAAGGCGGTCCCCAGCACAGCTATACTGCAGGCCACTGACACAGCTGTGGGACTGCCCAGGCAGATACAGAGTCTGGCAGTTTGCCACATGGATGAAGAAGAAAAGGTAAGGGCAGCAAGGCAGCTGGGGACCAGGATTGTTCCCCACTTGCCTTTAGTTGTGCAGCCATCCAGCATTCACATCAGCTCCTCGTACCCTGCCATCGCAGACACCGAGGCCGCGCCTCAGGGGGAGCTGTCAGAATAATCAAAAACAGAATCAAGAAATGCTTTCCAACACCTTTCTGTCTCCTTCTCCATCACCTACTTGCTCCAGCAAACACCAAGCCTGGTTACACCTTTGCTGCACAACCCACCCACTGTGCCCTGCAGTATGATTGGAGATTCACATTTTATGTGATGATGGGAGAAAACTTCAAGTCACAGAACATCTAAATCAAACTGTTCTGTCAAACACAATTTAAACAAAGTTTTTTCCAAGCTTAAGAGTAATAGTCAGCAACTGCTGAGAGTTGCTTCTCCTTATCAGGGAGATGGTGACCAGCATGGCAAAAACAAAACTAGTTGGTCTAAGTTTGTAGTGAAACAGAGCAAAGGACCTTGAATGAAGAAGTATCTGTCTCAGAGTCTCAGCAGGGATTGCGTCAGATACTAGAGGGCTCCCCATACCCTTCTGTAATACAGGTATGAATTGCAAGGTTTGGAACCCACAGTAAGGATGACCACACAGATCATTTACAAAGACTTATGGACATTGAGAGGTCCCAGGGGCTCTACAGTACCCAGATGAACATCCTGTCTGAGGCTGCTGCAGGACACAGCACAGTTTGCTGGGCTGGGGGGTTGGCTCAGCAATCTTGGTGCTCTTTTACAGAGGGGCAGTAACAGGCACCCCAACACAGAGCTGAGAGCTACCAGCACAGCAGCCTTGTCAGCTTCAGCCCAGCCCCAAACTTCATTAGCAGTTTTGCAGCAGTGAGAGATTCCTACTAAGCACTGAGATGGAGCCATCTGTTTCCATTTATGTGCTGGCTCACAGGAGCAGCTACACAGCAAAGGACTCTAGAGAGGGTTTGCTCCTCTCCCTTCACAGGGAGTGAACAGTCAGCCAGTTGGCATAGAGAGTGAATTCACTCTCCTCAGTGACTTAATACCTCCCTTCTGCAAAGTGAACACCAGAGAGGCACTGCAACCCTCCCCCTTTGATTTTGTGCCTAAGCTCCATCGTATATCCACCTACAGGCCACTTCTCTGAAGGCACAGAGGACCTGCTCCTAAGCACAACCATACCAAATTACTGCTCTGCATGGCACCACAGCACAGGAGGGATTGATAAAGCTGCTCCCTCATCTCTTGGCCTGCCCTCTCATCAGTGGCAGATTCTTTTTGGCTTTAAGGCAGGATGCCTAAATTAACAGCTACTAGGCCCTCTTTTTTTCTGTATCAGGGTCCTGCAGAAATCATGTTGTGCAAAGAAATATTTACCCAGACATCTTTTCCATGCATCCATTTTTATGTACATGCTGCTTGGACCAACCATGTACCCAGCTGCAAAATGTGCAAGTGGTGCCTGTGCAGCACAAAAGCACAGAGAGTGGAGATGAAAATGGCAGCAGGTACCATGGGAGAGTCTAGGCAGCTTACAAAAGCAGTACGAGGAAGAAAGGGAAAAAAACTGAGGACACCCTGTGTGGGAAGGGCTATGGAAGTATTGGTCCTGTTGGTAACTGAACTTTGGGATGACTTTGCCACCTTGTTTTACCAGTCACACCTGCTTTGGGAGGGCAAATAGTCTTGCTCAACAGGAGGTTTCATACTGTAAAACAGATTGCTTAATTCTTGGCAGTTTGTGTTCAGCAACTACCCTTTTCCTGTGTTTGCTGCTTCCTCTCTGAGCACACATTTTTTCAGAGTCAGAAAAGACATTATGCTCCTCTCAGCCTGCCCATGGGCCCTGCAATTCCCTTCAGAGATTCCTTCCATTTGGAAGAGATGGTGCCTGTGGTGGACTCACAACAGCAGAGAGCAGCAGAACAAGTACTAAGTTCTCCTTTCCTTCACAATAAAATCTTCCGAGTCTTGACTGGAGAGAGCAGCACTGAGTGTTCCTGGAGAACAGTGCTCTTAGGTGAGAAAGGATGGAATACCAGGACATAGCATGAACAAAACACAGCAACAATAGCACCCTATGATACTGCAGTAGCAGCAACCAACTGGACAGAACTGCCACAAATCCAAAATCCTAAAGCATCCTACACAACTTCATGGAGGGATCCTTCCCAACATGATCTGCCTACTGCCCCAAACCCATCACCAGCTTCTCTGCTCCACTGTATTTTTGATTATCTCACCTCCAACTGCACCCCTCTGGAGAGGGCAATTCTGGATCACTTGGAAGGCTCCACCATGGCTCAGCCCCACATCAACATGGCACTGATGCTGCAGCCAGAGGTGGGAGAGCAGACAAATCTTAGGTTCAGTCTCAATAGTTGGAAAAAAGCTTTATCTAAAGTGTATCCTCCTGTAGCCCATGTGTTTGGTGTAACAGCCCAAGCACAGGAGATTCCTTGTTTCTCCAATCTGCCTTTGCTTTGCTATCACATATTGTCAAGCTGTCCCACTCAGTCCTGCTCTGCTGAAATCCTCCCAGGAGACATTTCTCCTCAAAGCCCCAGATAGAGTGACATTGCCATCCTGGTCCATTACAGCCCTGTCCCAGTCACCCTGAGGCTGCTCCCAGGGTCTTAGTATGTTGCAGAGAGCACACACAGCTTCAGGCCACAGAGCACAGGGCTGCTGAACCCGAGAGACCAGGAGAGTCCTGCCTCCTGCAGTTCCCAGCCCACCGGCCAAAGCTCTGCTCAGGAAAGCAGCATCTGCTGCCAAGACTTCTCCCAGTGAAGGAAGAACCAGTGACCCTGCCCTGATTCAGGGGAGGCCCTGAGCAGCACAGCAGGGCTGGGCACAGAGCCCTGCGTTACCATCCCAGCTCCAGAGCTGACAAACCTCCCACCAGAGCACTGCCTGGTACAAAGCCTCATTTGTTACCGACACACGAGCCTGCTCCAGGCTGCTGCCAGGACACATCTTTATTGTGCCCTCCTGTCTTCAGCAACAGGCAAGGCTTGGGGATAATGGTCCCTTTCTGGGATGCTGCTGGGGCTCACACACAGAGGCTGCAGATGCCGGGGGCTGCCAAGGTCCTGAGCTCTGCCAGGCAGTCAGCGCTGGCACCTTGTGTCCGTCACCACTGACAGCAGCACAAACCTCTCTTGGGGCTCCACTGGCCCAAACTCCTTCTCAAAGACATGGCAGAACTCCTCTGTCACACAGCCCAAGGCAGTCACCTGCCATTGCACTGCAGTGTCATGGGCACAGCTGTGGAATGCTGAGCAGAGGGGAAAAGAGGGACATTTTTAACACAAAATCCTTGTTTGTCCAGGCACTTTGAGATTGTTTCATCACGCACAGGCATGGAGACAATTCTGAGGCAGGAAGGAGTAAAGAGGGCCTGCAAACTCTTGTCCTCATTGTGACAGGATTCATTTTCAGTCCCTGCTCCCAGTGCAACAGGAGGACGGGCAGGAAGGCTAGAGAAAATCTCTTCCTAGATCCCACAAATGGTTAAACTCTCCTTATTTAGCAGTGGTGGGAGGGGAATTTATCTCCAAGAGTCTTGATGCCACCTGGGACAAGGCCAAGAGAAAAGCAAATTCTTCCAGTCAGTTTATTCCCCTCCAATACTGCCTAGCCAGCTACAGGGAGTTTCTGCAGCCACACAGCCACAGAGACATGAGAAAAGACTGCTTTTATTTTCCCAGCCATAGCCTACCACAGCCCAGCATCTCTTCAGCTTGAGCTGAAGCCAGAAGACAACTAAGCTTAAGGGGAAGTGGCTGGACACTCCCACACAGCTTGTGAGACAGCATTTGGAAGTTGTCCTTACTGAAAAATATGGATATTTACTGAAGTTCAGAGCTGCACCTGGCAGACCAGCTCCAGCATCCAGAATAGAGCTGGGCTTGCTGGACACTGGCAGAGTCCAAAGACTCCAGGCTCCAGCTGTGCAACAGAAAATCTTGGCCATCTCAAGATAGCAGACATCAAGGCAGGAGGAAGGGCCCTTTGCCATGTCAGGAAGCAGAATTATCTGGTAACTTCTGCAAATAGCATCTGTGGTCTCATGAGCCCCCCATCACTATCTGGACCTGCAGCTGAAACCCATCTGGCTCCCACTCGATGTCCAGATCCTCAGATCTCTTAGATTTCTCACTGACATCTTGGGTCCTAAAAAGCAAAGCCCCCAGGACGACTTGGATCCCCTTTTCCACTGATCCACGGGGCCCTCAGATTCAAAGAACCCAATGGGGACTCTTCCATCCATGCACATACCTTCAGCACCTTTCCACACAGCACATGATCACACTAAGTGTGTTTTCCAGCTGGGCACAGCTCAGCACCCTGCAGGACAGGGCTGGACTTTCCGTCAGAAACTTACTGCTCAGATACACAACATGTCCAGCTGTGTTTTTCACTCTGCTTCTCCTTCCTACTTCCCCCCACTCTAGCATGTAGAAAGATGAGAACAGAAAGATAAAATCCCCACATCCATCACCCACTTCCCACCTCCTAGCACAGCTGCACCCCTGGCCATGCCCAGAGCAGCCCACTGGACAGGAGGACTCTCCTGGAGTCTCAACCCCTTGCCTGAATCATTCAAAGAGAATCATAAGCTCTGGTTGGGCCTCCAAACACTGCTCCACCTCAGAGCTGGAGAGGGATGAGGTCACCTCCAGTCTGAAATCACTTCCCTTCTCAAACTGTTCCCAAATCTGTGCCACAGATTAAAGAGAGTGGGATGGGTGGGGAGGGAAACCCAAACCAATGGAGCATGTTCCCCATTAAGAGCTCAACACTTCATTTATCTCTGCCTCCCAGTCGACTGCCACCCGAGCCCTCCACACTCCCTCCTTCCCCTGCAAGAACAAACCTGGCAGAAACTGCTTTGAGTAAACAGCAGGGTATGGCACAAGCTGCACAGGACTACACTCAACCCCCAGCTCCCCAAATCCAAACCCAAGCAGAGCAATGGGGAGAAATCACAGCTTAGTGTTGTCAGATAAGCTCAGATTCTCTGCTCTGCCTTGTGCCAGCTCCAACTGCAGCATCCCAACTCTATCTCCCCACACACAGTGTTGGAAATGGTTTGTACTGGCAATGCAGCACTAAGCAGCAGCACCACAACCCTGTGGTTTCTCCAGCACAGCACCACTCTCCATTGTACAAGTGGCCACACTGGCCAAGGTGGCAGCAGGATTCTCCCACCTGGATCAGACAGCACAAATGCCCGAGGAACCAGACTGAGAAAGGAAAATGAAAATTCGGGTCACCAGCACGGGGCAGTCCTCAGGAAAAGAGCCTTGCAGTGGTCACACTTGGCCAGGAGAAACCAGACTGACAGTTTAGTGGCATTCTTTTAAAAACACATTGACCACAGATGAATCAGTGTCTCATTCTTGGAAGCTCTAACCCGACCGCAGCACCCAGCAGTGCCTCAGGCAGTAACAGCCACCACACATCACTGTCATACACACACACACTCCTACACAGTCATGGGGTTTTCCCCTCACCCCAGACTTTGCTTAACACAGGAAAGTATCCAGGTTTTGTGGGTCTCTTCCAAAATTCCCAGTCTGGCTGCAATGGCAGCCATTGGATGGGGCCATTCTGTCAGCAAATACAGCTGCTGCCATCCATACGCTGTTTGGAATCCAATCCAGCTGCAGCCCATGCACAAGGCCTTGGCCTCACTGGTGACACAGCAGCCACTGCACACAGCAATGCTGGGCATGACATGGTGATATGAGCTATTGCAAATGCAGTGGAGAGAGGAATAAGGGGCAGAGCATGCTCGAGTGCAGCTCTGGATCACATGCTGTATAATTTTAGACTTCCTTCAAGCAGGTAGAAGGCTGGATGGTGGGTGCTGCCAATCCTGTGATAGTTTCCTTGGCTCACACAACAGCCTCAGGGCTGAACAGCAGAAGTACAGCATGACTGCATGGCCCAGAGAGCACTTCACTCCTCAGCGCCTTTCCAGAGGCCAGCCCTGGACAACAACCAGTCAAAACTGAAATGAAAGTGAGACCTATCTTTCTTGTGGGCTTCAGCCCTTCTAGAAGCAGTGGGCACCAGAGAAAGGAACCTCTCTCAACCCCTGGCACCAGGCATGGGCCTGGGCTGAGCACATAGCTCCTCTTCAGCATAGACTAGGAATAAATGCACTGCAGGACAAACAGGTTTCAGCAGAGGAAGCTGTTCCTTCCTGGCTGCACTCCCACCAGGTTCTTTCTGCCAGTTTTGGCTTCAAACCTGTAAGATGCCAGCAGAAGTCATCAACAAGTGAGAACCTGGTGTGGAAGCAACTGCCCAAGAGACAGGCTGCCTTTTTGGGGAGATGAGGAGCCACAGACCTCCTACTCACAAATGCCTGCGAGTTCCCAATGGGAGAGCTCCAACAGCAAGGAGTGGCGCAGGGCATGCTTCACACCCACTGCCCTGAGAAATACCAACCACTACATGGAAGGAACAGGTCTGAAGCTGAACATTTGGGCTAAGGGGAATCCTGAGGCTCAAGTGCCTCTGGGAAGCTTTAGCTGTGGTGTGATTGACTCACAGGGGAACAGAGCCACTCCTTCATCAAAGTATGCTGTGTATCCCTAAAAGTCATGGCCTCCAGACAGAAATGCCTCTAGACAGAGCTGTCATATCTTGGGCTTCAGTTCTGCCACCTTTAAGTAGAGAGAACTTCACTGCAAACACCCACAACTGCCCTGGCTGGACCAATGATGTCTGCTGAGCCCTTAAGGACACAGTGCTGGAGAGCCCTGAAGAAGGGTCGTGCTCTTCACCCTGCATCCAGACACCCTGGAGAGCTCCAAGCCATGTTCTCTTTGCTCTGCAAAAGATATCAACACTGCAAAAGATAAGAAAAGATCTGCAAGAGCAAAGCCTGTGTGAGTTTTCCATGCTGTGACAAGTCTCGGTGAAGCAGAGTCAGGCACATGGGAGCACAAGGCCTCAGGCCAGGCACTGCCTAGCTCCTCAGCCCTGGATTTGTCACCCAGAGAGTGGACTGCAGTCAGCTCCACGCTCCCAGAGAGCACATCCCTATGTCAGGGTGCTTAGCCAGAGCACAGAGGCAATCCCAGCCACAGAGGACTCGTGCTCAGCACACAGGACAACTGACAGGCACACAGAGAAGTCAGAAAGCAGCACAGCCACTGCCATAAACAGTGAGTATCCACTAGCCACCCCCTGCCAGGGAGACACAGGAGGGCTTTAAGGAGAAGTCTGAAGGAAAATAACAATTTTCAAAAGAAGGTGGCATTAGGTTAAGAGCATTAATCCACAATGGAGCATCTCTGCTGAATAGATCCCTAAAATAGAAGCAGTATTGTAAAAGTTTCAGTTCCAATACAGTAATCAAAATGTTAGAAGGCTCTGTCACTCCTGAGCACAGCCATGATCCTTTCACAGAGCTTTGACTCTCAATGATTTTTTTGAGGAAAAGATGAAAGGGCCATTCAGAGCAGCCTGGAACATACCTCTTGCAGTATTTTCAGTTATTTTCCTTCACCAACCCCTTTCCTGGACCTAATCCATGGACCACAGCACATGAAAGGCAACTGTAAGCCTGGCACCAGGTGTGTAAATGCCGAGGCAGCAGCACCCTCCTCATGGGAGATGGTGAGAGCTCTTGCTGCACAGCAGCTTGGATCAGAGAGGGATGGTGGGGGGAAGAGCGGTGACAAGGCTGCTCACCAGAGCCAAATTTATAAAAATACAGGCGGTATCTAGCTCCTCTTAGTTTCAAAGGAGTTGGGCACTTTCATCTGTATTAAAAGAAGGCTGGCCCTTGGTTCCTATTATTGCAAAGTGCCAAAAAAATTTGCCTTTTAAATAACTTCATTGTACAACGGCCTTTGTGCAAAAGCTCATGTTTCAGCCTACTGCCTTTCATCTCTACACCACCGACCCAGACCAGAGGAACGTGTCAGCTCCTTGGCTAATCCAGAATGTGCAGACAATTTCAGAGGCACTGCAAGCGGGATCACTTAATTTGTGGCAGGAACAGCCCACAGTTCTGGGCTGGCACAGTGGGAAACTGCAAGGCTGTGGCACAGGAAAGGCTCCACAGACACCATTGCCATGCAAACACTCAATAACCCTGCCACCATGTCAGAAGGCCCCACTGAGCTTCATACTAGGAACAAGAAGATCAGAACTGATGTTATGATCTTCCAAAAAAAAAAAAAAGGCACTAGGTTTACAACCCAACTCTGCAATTTTGGCAAATATGACCCCTGATAATTCAGTATAAAATACTGCAGCAAGACCAGGCAACCCAATTTGATCAGGACAGATGTGGAATATGAGTCTTGTCCTGACAAAGTCTCAGGGATGGTACTTTCTACAGAATTCAGGACTGCCATTTTGCCTCTCCTCATCAAAAATTACAGCCTTAGGAACACATATTAGCATCCAGCTGGGCTGCAGGGGACAAAGACTAAAGCCCCACATCTTGCAGAGGGTTATTAAAATACAGACATTCAAAAGTGCATGCTCTACTCCTCCTAAAATCCTTTCCACCTTAAGATAACAATTTCTTCCCTGAACAACTGAGGAAAAAAAGAAATCACAAAAGGCTATTGCCCAAGCTGAATAACTACTGTCCTTGCATCAGGCTCACAGCCCAGTCATTGAATAAATGGGGTTCTCCATAACATCTGTTCTTTGAAGATAATATCACGGTGACACTGGTCTTTGCTGCTATTTCAGTCTTGATTTCCACTGTAAAGTTCATCCAGTCAGAGTCATCAATATATGCTCTACTTGCCCTGTAGCAAAACTGTTATCAGCAACTCACTAATACAGCCCTGCTTGTAAGGAACAGATAATTGTGGAATCCTCCCTCCTGAGAATTTTTGTGTGGTATTGCCAATTTCATAAATTTTTTTCTGGGCTCATCTGAAAATAGCAAAAATGGTAAAGTACATGAGATGTAAGATGAGAGATGCTAACATAGCAGGCACTGGAAGAGCAGAGTTCATGAAGATGTCACCTTTGGGATGATTACAGTGGATTTCTAGAAGTCAGAATGAAACCAGATTTAAAAGATATTAGAGAAGACAGGAAGTCATTTGACTGTAAATGCTGTGGCTGTTGGACACACAAGGGGCAGCAACACACAATGTTAGAAAGAACTTGGAAGCAATGAGGTGGAAAAAATTGCATTTGCTAGACTGTGTTTTCCTACGAGGCAACCCAAAGGAAATGGAAACAGCCACATAGGTAAGGCAGAGCAGCAGGGCAGGGTGGGGAATGCTCCACTCAGTCGATGGGCTAGCAGAGGGCCAGCATCCCCATGCAATGTCAGCTCAAGTGACAGCCACAACAGGCCAAGAGTAATTTGTCACTTGCAGCCCTTTAATGTGAACTGGGTGCAAAATCAGATTAGATACCCACGAATAGCTCTTGGGACTTGCAGCACAGCGTGAAATCAAACCTTTGTATGTTTTAAGAATCCAAAGATAACTATCTTCAAGTAAAGCCTGGAACCAATGTCACATGCAAAATGAGGAGGGGTTCTCTTGGGCTCCCAGCCTGGGCTCTGACTTGCCAGGCCAAACAACGATCTCTCGGGATGTATTTTTTAGGATTTATTTTCTCAGATTTATTCTCTGTGTGGGTTCTCATCCCACTGCCCCTTGCAGGCTTTTCAGTCTCATTTATAAACCATTGCCTTGCAAAGACAAAGCAAGACCTGCTTCCTCTTCTGAAGAAAACACATGCTGGCCTATTACTGCAGGATGCCAGCCAAGAGGTGGGTGGATGCCCTAATTATCTTATTTTTGAAAAAATAATAAAGAAAAATAGTTATTTATCATGAAGGAAAATCCCTAATCAGCTAAGGGACAAGCTCTAGGTACCTAATACGCATGGATTCACTGGAGCCACAAATAAGCTCAGCCCTCAAGCACATCCAGGGCGTCTGAGGAAATGAGAGCAGCGGTCTCATCCAGGTATTTCCGGGACATCCACTGTCTTTAATGTCATGATAAATGGGATCTGAGACCTCCAAAATGCCCAACATGTGCTGTGAGCTCTACTTCTCAGGGACACACTTCAGTACCAAACACACCCAAGTGCAAGATGCAGCACAGGAACAGCTCACAGGAAGAAGCATCCACACACTTCACAAAGAACCAGAAGATGGCTCATTATGCTTTCAGACTAACAAGCCCCATGATATTCCTCATTAGCAACCCCACGCACACACTGCAGCATGAGGGGCAGCTCCAATAACACCATCACTTGTTTACAAAGAGAACAATTCTGCTATTGCCTGACACCTGCCCATGACACTGCGACCACGGCAGGAGCAGGGAGATGTTCAACTGACACTGGGCATTCAAACGAGGCAGCAAAATGCCTGGCACTGGCTGGAACGTCTGAGCAGCTGCTGAGGACCAGCCCTATCACCTCAAACAGAAAGGCTTTCACTGACATTAATGAGAGCTGCAGCAGATAATGCCATCCCACAGCTCCGAGATGGCAGGCAGCCTCTCCATTTGGGGACTGGCAGGCTGAACAGAGCTGGAACTGAGGAACAGGAACACTGGGCTCCATCCAGTTGCTTCTGGTTTACTCAAATTTCTCACAGGTCCAATGCTGTGAAACTGGTTGTGAGTCAAGCATGGTGGGGCAGGGAAGATGAGGCTTATCCAGGTGACAAGAGGACATGCTCCTGCATGTAATGGTCATCAGGGTCCCAAGCAGGTGCATGTGGCACTACTGGGGCAGACAGAGCAAACAAGCCTCCAACTTGCTGACCTCCGTGGGCCTGCTCTGAGCCTCTACAGTCTGAGCCCCAGGGCTGTTGGCAGACTAGAGCTGATCCAGAGGGTCCAGCTGCTCAGTGAAGCTGGAGTGCTTCCCAAGAACATGCCTGGATTAACTGCACCGTAAAAGCACCAAGTTCTGCTAAATTACTGTCTTCCCCAATACCCACTTCCCTCATAAATACATGCTCTGCCAAGGGATCCTTTCAAGGGAAGGGGAGCTCTTTAAAGCAGCTGAGCAGCACAGGTATAAACCTCGGGATGAGACACGAGCAGTTTCTCTTCTGCTTGCTACAGCTTCAATGCACTGCTCCAGCTGCATCACAGAAACCATCTCTGAGAGTTGGGACTGCAAAAACAACTGCTGGAAGACAAGAGACCATCCCTGACAGCATCTCTCACTGCTCCAATGACACATTCCTGCTCATCTTGGCCCTGTGCAATCATGGCGAGGCTTTGCTGCAGACCAGCTCCATCTCTTGTATTAACTCCTGCTGCCTTGATTCAGCCTACTGCCCACAAAACAGGGCAAATTCCAGCTCCTGAATGCTCTAATGCTTCTTCCCTTACTGTGTGATCCCAGCTGGCACCAGACTCCCTATGCAGCAGGAACCTCTAAGAATCTATAAGATCTTAAAAGCCATAAATCTCCCTGACATTTTTTTACAGCAGGCCTTGGGCAGAGGGAAATTACTATTGGTACAGATGAGCATTTCCAGTATTGCCAACCCACATTTCCAAGACTTCATATCACTTGCAGAGATTCAGTAGAGCTTTAAACCAAACAGCATGCATAGCCAAGGGGACTGTGCGTAGGGCAGGCAGATGCCTTTGTGACTCACATTTCACCTGAATATATAATTAATGTAGTATGTAATTTATTTGAAAATAAAAGTGGATGTAAGACTGTAGGTTCTAAAGAGAATACATGTGTGTACGTATCACAGCAAGAATGAGCTCAATGTGTCAGGAAGGATTAAAATAGTTCCCACACTGAGGAAAAAGCCAGGAGACATTACAAAAAGTTGAAAGCAAAGCGACTTGCCTGGGAAGTAATCTTAAAAATAATTGTAATACAAACTATAGCAGTAAAAGGCCCAGCTTGTGCTCTCATGTATGTGTTCACACAGCTTCAGGTACTAGGGGTCTGTAAGGAAAAATGAAACAATCACTGGAGCCACATCTGTACTGCCATGGGCTTTGCATCACAGAAAGCAGAAGGAGGATGTTAAGCCCTTGGAGCCTCTTTTCCCACAAGCTGAGTGTATCTCTTTCCCCTCCCTTGCTTCTGCACTGAGAACGTCCAGAGGTCAGTGGGACGGGCTCACTCCTCATGGCCAGTCTCCAGGAGCTAGCACTCATGATCCTGTGGTTTATTTGCTCACCCTGCACTCCCAGCTCCCAGTTTCCCTGCCAAGAGTCATTCTGGAAGAACGGCACCAACTGCCTCGGGTGGGGTCAGGCAGAGACGGGCCATCCCAGCTCCATACACACACCCTGGACACACTGGATAACAAGCTTCAAGACAAACAGGGCACTCCCAAAGATCCCCGGAAGAGCAAAGGGCTGAGCCACACCAAGCTCAGGTCTCTCTCTCCTTGGCACCGAGTGGGCACAGAGCTCAGGCAGGGTCAGGCAGCCGCTGCCCCTCTCTCCCCAGCAGGAGTCAGGGCAGGACGAGCATGCAGCTGTTACTCCATCAGCCACTGCCACCGTGCTGAGAAAGCCCAGATTTAAGAGCTGAGTGAACAACTGGAGTTAACTTCTAGTAAGGACTTCCCACCTCTGACTGACTTACAGCTACGCTGGCTCACACCCCACGGAGCCCCAGGCTTGCATGAACCACAGCTCAAGATCCTCCACTGCTACATTTCCAAGTGTTAACCCCGAGTCCACCTCGGCCCTGGCTGCCATGGCACGGTACAAGGCTGTGGCAAGTCGAGGGCTCCACAGCTGTGTTCAGAGAGGTCTCTGCCACCCTGAGCATCCCTGCACTGCCCTGCCCAGCACAGCTACGTCCCTCTTCCAGAGCTCAACTTCAGCCTCAACTTCTCTTATTTCTTTTGACTTCAGGAGTGGACAGCTGTACTCAAGCCAGAAACTAAACAATTCTCCTCCCCTTCTTGGCATTACACCCTTGCAGATGCTTGTGCAGGGTTTCACTTCCTCTTCAGCTCTTGGCCAACACTTAGCCAAGCTTTGCTCATTAGCAAAACAGTCTCTGCATCTTCTCAGCACACTCTCCCTTCAGCCACCCCCAGCACTTGGCTGCTGTGATGCTGCTGGGGTACCAGCCTTGTGGGCAGGGAGTGAGGACTGAGGGAAGGGATAGCAGTGTAGAGCTGAATGTTAGCAGGACATAACAGATTTCAATTAATGCACTGAAAATACAAAAGAGAAAGAATGAAGAATATCACCCCATTCAGTCCTAAAACAAAGACAGCTCTAACTTAAGGCAGGAGCAACAGATCTGTTCCACTTCCTGCAGCCCAGCCCCTATGGTCAGCACTGTACATCCAAATCTTCCCTCTCAACATGCAGTGCTGCCTTCCACTGTTCATGCTGAACAGTGCTTCTGGAAAACCAAGCCATGGATGAACAGCAGCACACATACATACTGATGAGGAGCATATGTTCTGGCATCTGATCCCAGTACCACACACAAATCCAGCTCCTGAACACTTCTGTGGGAACAAGATGACTGCAAACCTCTTCACAGCTCCAGGGACAAATCTCTGGGAGAAAAGGAATGTGTAACAGCAGACAAACATTTTTTCCTGTGCTTCAAGGCTAACCACACTGTAGACATGCACACACACAGACACAAAATCTAGCCCTTATGGGAATTATGGGAAGTATGCTATGAAACAACTTGCATACACTTCACAAACATCTGAAGTCACACATGTATTAGAGGTGCCACACATTTCTTTTATGAGTAGAGCATATCCTGTGTGGTTTCACTGTCACAGGGAAACCTCTGCCTTGCACAAGAAGAGGACAAAGACTTAAGCATTGTTCAGGCAAGAAAACACTACAGGTAAGGAAAGAATGTGCCCTCCAGCTCATATTCTGCTAGTCAAAAAAAAATAAGTAGGACAGAGGCCACTTGAATTGGAAGAGAAATAGGAATGGGAGAGGAACCCTCTTGACTTAGCCAAGAGGAACCTCAGCAAGAAGTACCTGAAGTATTAAGGATGGAGCCAAGCTCCCCAGGCTTGGTTTCGGCACATACGAGCAGTAAGTGCAGCACGGTCATAGGAGCCACCACTGTGGGGTGTCCCAAAGCAGCTGGGAAAACCACTTGGACCATACATTTAAAACTAATTTGGCAAAGCTCTAAAGATACACAGCAGGCACCCAGCCTGGCCTGGTACAGCAACCAACCAGCTGACTGAGATGGAATCTCCTCTGGATTTCCAAGCTGTCCATTTTATTGAGTATTTAATAAACAGCACCTTAGATTGAAACTGGGCAATATGGGTCCTAGAAGACACTGAACTCTACCCATTGTTTCCCTCTCTTGACTTGCCTTTCCTCAGCTTTCCCAGGGAACTGTCACAACACAAGCCCCTTACATTTATTGCTAGAACCATCAAATTAAGAATAACATCAGCATGAAGCCAGTAACATTTTTGAGAGCATAAGTGGTTGTAAGAGACTCCTTGACTTTGGAGACTAAAAGCACCCAGGGACTGTGTGTCTCCTTTGTTCAAATGGCAGCAACATTTTGCCTTCTGCAATTGCAAACTGTCTTTTGCAAAGCTCCAGCAGTCTGCAAGCCAGCAGCTGAACAAGTGTCACCAGCACCTCTTGGGGTTAAAGGAAGGTTGCTCCTACTTCCTTAACACCAGCAAGGATCATGTCCTGTTCAACTCACACACGTTTGGTTAGTGTGCCTGGAACAGACCTGCACAACTCTTACAAGTGCAGCAGAATTTTGGAGTTGCACACAAGTAGGTGGGCAGGGAAACTGAAGTGACAAAAATCCTGTGCAGGAAGCACTTACTTCTCCTTTTCATAAACTGCAGACTGATAACTTGCACCAGGAGGGCTGAACCTCTCCCCTGCCCTGCACTCACAACTGTTTCATCCATTTGAAGCATAAATAATTGAAGAGAGACAGCAGCAGCGAGAGGAGACAGGATCTGTGCCCAGCTCTCCAGTGGTTCCGTTTCACCACAATGTCCGTGCACTGACCTCTTTTTAAAGCCCTTTTACAAGTAGCCAAGCAGACAAATAATGGGAAAAAAAAAAGTCCAAGTGGCCAGGATGAACTTTGCTTCCCAACCCAGAACAGCCCATCTGTGACACAGGGCCTCCTGCAGCCAAGCTGTTTAGACAGATGCACAGCAGAAAGGCAGGGCTGAAACTCCTGAGCTGCTGCAGTCCCAGCCCACTCCCAACACACTGTTCTGAGCACTGAGCCTTTGCCCAGCTCAGAGGGCAAGGGACCAATGTTGTCTTTTGAAATGGGCCAAAAAAAATGAATGAAACACACAAGGCTTTTCAGAGAGAAGTAAAAGCTTCCACTCCTATGCTACATCTGGCCAAGATATACTGGGACATCAGAAAAACAAGCAGGGATGTTCTGCTTTAAGAGTGTTTCCAGTATTTACCTCCAGATTCTGTGACTAATTTGCTACTCCCTTTCTGGCAGGCACATTTTGGTAGCCAGAATGCATGACCAGGGCTGGAAAACACAGAGGTTGGAAGAGATATTAATGTGGGGAGTCAAAGAGAAACAGCCTCACCCAGGGCAAGCTATGACACAGTGAGAGACTATCCAGCTGTGGTGAAATATCCCATTAGACAGCTGTAAATATAATTTTGCTTTCTCCAAGGGGAAAAAAAAGCCACCTCACCACAACCACCCTGAATTGATGCAGAGCAGGAACACAGATCCATACTGCTACTCCCAATGATTCAAAGAATCACAATTATAAAATAATTGGTTTAATTCTGAGAAAATTAAAAAGTCAGTGGTAGTCTGTTCTCCTTCCAGGTTCCATACTTTTCTGCACAAGCAAGAACTTTCCTCTACTCATAAGACTACAAGAACTGTTGCTGTAAGATAAACACTTAGGTGAAAGATGGCAATGCCACAAAGGTACAGAGCAGGTACAAATCCTCCAAGCTACTCCAGCAGGGACTTTGGGGAGATTGTGTAAAGACTAAGCTCCGCTTGTGGTCTTTGTTGTACAGTTGCTGCAGAAGAGAACCTACCACTCTGTTTATACTTCTCATCATATGCCTCACAAAACTCAGCTAATCAATTTTTCCCACACAGGTATCTACATAGAAATTGAGGGTCACATTAGGTCCTGTTCAACCAGTTCAAGGCACAAGGAATCACCATTTTTCCCTCCTCTTAATGTGCTCTTGGTCATCAGCAGCTGCCTGCAGGGGAGTTGTCCTCAGTGTGACACAGGCAGTATCTGCAACTACCTGAGGTGCCTCAGCTCTATCCAGGATGCAGCTTTTCAGGAGATACGCTTTCCTGTAAGGCCACCTGGGCTTATTTCTCCATAAGCACAGTAGAGAAAAGGAGAAGGCAGCTCAGCACACTTTAACAGGGAACTGGGGGATTTCCACCAGCCAGTGTTCTCCACTAGGCAAGGCTGTGGTTGAAAGCTGACCTTAAAAATGATGCTCTGTGTTGGCACGGTTGCTATTTTAGATAGAAGACATCTCTGCTGTTGCAATATCTGCTGTTCCAGGAACAGACAGAAATCTCTGCTCCATTTTTTATAAGAAAAAAAACCAAAGGAGTCCAAATGTAAGTTTTTAACATATAAAACCCAGATTCTCAAGAATGGAGACACAAAGGCAATGATTTCAGTTCTCAGTGACTCACACTGAAACTCCTCCAATCAAACTACCTTTTGCACACCATCTTCTCTATACACAGCCCCCCACATATATTTTTACTGACAAGCAGACCACTTCAATATATGTTCAAGTAGAAAAAAAGGGCTAAGCTGAATGCAAAAGGCACAGCCCTGTAATTTCAAACCCACTGAAAGAACTGGATCCACCAGATAGTCTCTGCTCCCACACCCAAACAACTTTGCAAGTTGATGGGGTGGAGAGAGATCAACTTGGGAAGGAGAGGTTCCCATCCTCCTGATTTAAAAAGAAACAATGACTTCAAAGAACATTAGAGACATGAGCCTGAATGAGCAGGAGCCAGCTTCAGAGACACGGCAAGGTAAAACCCCAAACACACATGCCAACAACACGAGCTAGGAGGCATGTTCTGGAGGAGTGTGCCAAGAGACTCCAGTTGAACCAGGTACTTGGGAGGTTTCACCTTCACTCCTCCCACAGCAACACCTCCGGCTTTGGCAGAGTGTCCATCTGCTGCACTTGCCCTGTTTGCTTCTCCAGTCAATGCTCTTGACAAATTGCTGGGTTTCCCTTCCCGGGGCCTATTCTTCTGCACATGGAATGTTAGTCATTGCTTCATTTCCTACCCAGCTTCACCATGAGAATCCCTCTTAGTGATCCAGTGGTAAATAAATTGCTAGGAGAGAAACCATCCCTCTCCAAGAGGTGCTGAATTGAGGTATAATAAAACTGAGGAGCTTGGTGTCACCAGGCCACCTGCCACAGAGCTCCATACCAGCCCAAGCTCTTAAACAACCATCCTTCCCCTGGGAATACTGGATGCCCTGCACACAGAGACCTGTATGAAACCTCCACTGACTTCAGTAATTAAGAGGTCATTCATTGGAAATTAGAGAGGTGGAGAATCTACCGTTACTTTTTCCTGATGCATGGTAGTAATTAGGAGCCCAGCCTGCAAATCAGAGTACCCTGAACCAGAAAATGCATCAGCCCTGACCATGCTGTGAGGGAGGCTGAAGACATATTCTCTGACACCACATTGTTCCATTCTATGGACTCGGTAAGTCATGAATATTATTAAGACTTTACCAAAGGTAACCCTACTTACATGCAATCTATTTGTACTGCTCTCTCAGAAGCTCACTTCAGTTCCCAAATATTCATTAAAAAAAAATAGCTTTTACAATAATTTTTGAAAAATTAATTCAGACAAGAACCACAGCTTTAGTAAATCCATTAAATTGTTATCTGCTGTCAGATGCAAGAAGATTGGAAAAAAAGCGGCACAGGAAGAAAAATCCTGCTCTTAAAAAATGCTAAATAAAAATGAATTATGCTTTTGCATGTTCACTTTAATTTTAACAGATTGCTTTGTGTTCACAGCTTGGATTCCCCTTTCCATCCACAAGTAACAGGGCTGGCCCAAATCCATGATGAACTGTGCTCTGTCATGCAAGACCCACTCTACACTCAGCATGAGACACGCAGATACACACACCTCCCCTCGACACTGGAGGAAAGAGCTCCCCTGCCCCAGCGGGAACTGCACTGTCCTGCACACACGGGCTCTTTGGGGTACAGACTCCAGCCCACTTTTGCCTATTCAGTGTGACGAGGGCCTTCAGGAGTTATGATAATATCTACAACAGACTTCTCTGATCTCCACTTCTTCCCCTAGGGAATGCACAGAAAGGAGCTTTATACATAACCCACTTGCCTCTTAATTCAAAAAAACATGAACTGAAGAACAGCATGTTTCTGGGGAGGTCACAAAGCTTCTCCCCAGTTCACAGCTTACACTAGATGTTGCACGTTGTCAGAACACATTCTGGATTGCTTTAATCCAAAAATAAAAGTATTAACATCAATACTTGCAAATAACTACAAAATACTAGCAAAATTTCAAGTACCCTGAGAAAAATGCAACTGGTGATCCCATTATCCCGTCATCCCTAGGTTTACTTTGTTCTTCTCATCACTGCAATCAGCAGCTTACAAAAAAGCACAGTGCCAAGTCTGCATTATATAGGGAAACACCATCTCTTGCCATGACCAGGTGAATACCCAAGCTGCTACAATGCTAGTTCGCTTTCTGTGGCCCCAAAAGGCTGTGCAGTACTAGGGTCTTAGCAGCCAAGGTGTCTGCTTCACACAGAATTGGAGTCTCAGAGAGACTGGAACCAAAGACAAGTGTAAGCCAAGGGAATGGGTGAGATTTTTCCCATGCACTGCTCTGCTGTGTTAACCATCACCTCCATCCCCACCCTTGTGAGACAGAAAGGCTCTTTTATAGCAGATGTTGCCTCTATCATGATGATGGGTGCTGAGGAACACACGGGACCCTGATAACCTCTTACCTACGCATTCAAGCTCTGCAGAGGATTATTCTTCTTTTCAAGCACCCTAAATCCCTCCAAATATCAAATAGACAACAAAAAAACCTGTCGATGTCATCTGATTGCATCACCCCTCTTCTCTCTCCAGGACTCAAAGGCATGTCTCCAAATAGCTATGAGCTTCGCAAAGCAAAACAGATGTTCCCTAACACCCAAATCCTGGCCGCCTGCGAGGTGCCGATCGGCTGCAGCACCAAGGAGCGGCAGGACCGGGGCTGTGTCTGCGCATCTGTGCTGCGGAGGGCAGACGGACGGGAGACGTGCTCCCAATACCCAAACGCCTCAGCCAGCCCCGCGCTGTCTTTCTCCATCCGAACCCGCTCGACACACCCAAAGGCAGCGACAAAAAAGAAACCCAAGCCAAAACCCGGGGGGGTGCGGCAGGCAAAGCACCTATTTCCCGGATGAATGCAGCCAAGCCGCCGCTGTGCCCAGGTAGCTGCCGCATCCCCGCGGAGAGCCGTGCCCGGCGGGAGCCCACCTACCTGCTTCTCCTCTGCGGGGCGGCGCGGCCAGGGCGGGATGCCCGCGGCGGGGACCGGCAGCGGGGAGAGAAAAGGACAGAGAGTGAGGCGGGAGGGACGCGCCGGGCCGCGGGGCGGAGCGGCCGCGCGTCCCCGCCGCCTCACCTGGGTTGACCAGCTTGCTCTTGTACCGCATGCCCGTGCTCATGGTGCCTCCCCGGAGCGACAGCCGTGCCCGTGTGTGCGAGGGTGGGTGGGGGACTGAGGGAGTGCGAGCGGTGGGGCCGGACCGCGCCGCCGCCGAGGGGCCGGGGCCGCCCGGGGCCGCCAATCCCGGGAGCCGAGCCCGCCCCGGGCCCGCCCCCGCCGGGTGACAGCCGGGCCGGGGGCTGCCGGAGCCGGGCAGGGCAGCGGGACCCGCCGGCAGGAGCACGGGAGCGATCCCCCCTCCAGCCCCGCCCTGGGGCAGCGGCGGGCGAACGCAGCCCCGGGCCGCGGTGATGTGCAGGAATAATCCCCCCGCAGCCACCCGGACCCGGGCAGGCTACACCTCCCTGAAGGTTCAAACACTATAAAAGGCAGCACTCCCTGCTCTCCAACAGAAACACAGCAGCGAGAAGGAGGAATACAGTATTTTAAAAAAAAATTACAAAACCCAAACACAAATGGAATAAATAGGAAATGTGTTTCCAGATTTAGCATCTCAAAATACAGTGGGAAGTCCTGAATCATACTGCAACCATGCTGTGTGAAGCAGGAATACGTGCTCTGTTTCCATTAAAAAAAAATAGAGAGGTTATATGGAAAGTTATTTTAGGTAAAAGCTGTCAGCATAACTGTTTAAGACAAGGCAAGAGAGAACTTAAATGAAAAGCAGCAGTTGCACATGACATGAGAACAGCTCATAGAAAAATCAACAGTAGGGAAGGAAGGAGAATGGTATGTGAAGACTAAGGACACCCAGATCCTTCCCCTGACTTCCATGGCTGCAGGGAGGGGGTCATGTCTTCCCCATTTCAAGGACAGGCAAATTATCAGACCTGAAACTCTTCTGAATACAGGACAGGGTAAGCTTGGCAGGGTGATGGCTGCATAACTGAAGGGCACTGCCCTGCCTGGCAACAAATCTGACACCAATGCCACAGTACCAACTTCTCAAATCCTTGTAGTCATCACAGCATTTATCTTGGCATTTCTTCCACCTTCTCATTCAAAACATCCCTCATAACAAAACAAGGAGACACTTCCAAGGCACAGACATTTTAAAACCACATTAGCTCATCCCAAATTCACTTTTTAGCCATTGATTCAAAGCATCAGAAAAAAATAAATCAGGTAATTGTCAGCAAATATCCTTGTTTTTAAATGCGAGAGAGCCACAAACCATTAGAGACTCTGCACGACAATTAAAGGCACCAACAAGCCAATCAGCCTTTCAGGAGTTGTTTTATAGTCTGCCACAGTGTTTTAAAACTAATGAAGACTGAAAGGATTGCAGTCAAATGCTCTTTGATCCTGCTGAACAGTCATTAAAAAAGTTACATGTGGGCACTTTCTCCCAGTGCTGGAAAACGTCAGTCTGGAGAAGGCCAGGATGAAATTCAGAGAAAGGGACTTGTCTTCCAAGGCCCTGGCACTGCCAACACCTATGGGAGTTGAAATGCAAAGTCAGAAAGGAGGCTCTAGGAAGGGTCCCCTATCCAGAGAGCTCCACAGTACAAAGACTTGGCTCAACAACTATATATTCTCCCAGTAAGCTGTTAAGTATTTTAACAAAACCAAGTTCAAATGTAACTGAAAACTAACATCAGTCAACATCAAAGAAGTGGCAGAAAACATAAAAAATAAAACTACATTGAAAGGAAAGTACTCACATATGGAATCAGCAGCTCTGCAAGCCCTTCTTCAACAATTATTGAAATAGATCTCAAATTTTGAGCCAAAATGCTCCATCTGGAATCCACAAACCCAAAGTACAGACTATCAATCGGTACTGAGTATCCCCTAGTAAAAATCTTTTCACTGGGGCTTCCCAGACAAGAACTGTGACAGTGACTTTAGGTGCCTTGCTTTAAAGAGAGAGAAAAAACCCCTGCTTTTAATAAAATTAAAGACTAGATGCTTTTGATAGTCTGCTTTCCCACTGTCCTATCTGGCCTAGAAAGATGAAGCTTTCATGCCACCTTTGCTCAGAGAGCTAATCCAGCTGGTAACTAACATCTCCAGCTGAAGTCTGGGCTTCTCAGGAAGGGTGTGGCTGTCCTGACTTTCACAAGCACAAACGGACAACACATAATTAAGAGGCTTGCAAAATATGATACAAAATCCTGGAAGAAAAACAAGAAAGGTGCATATAACAGCAAAAAAATTATGAGAGAAATTTTGCCATTAAATCTCTCACCTCAGCCCTCTGGACAGACATGGTTAAATTCAAATCTTCATAAAAAGTAGAAAATTTGTGTGAATGCAAATCTGTCACTCCATTTCTTCTTTCAACTTTGTTATAGCAGGCACTGAAGTAATAATGTAACGTCCATTTTATGCAATTCATCTCCCAACAAGCCAAATATGCATCCCTGTGATGCCAATCATCTGTGAATCCTGATTAAACACTCATTGCTAGACAGCAAAATTAGGGGTAATCATTACATGAAAGACACCTCAATTTAGGACAGAAGACAAAGTGTCGCAATCCCATATTTGGAAAGTAATTTACACTTGTGCATATATAAAGCACACAAGACTACAAAAGCATGCAGAAGAGAGCTATAACTCAGCAATGACATAAAGGAAATAGCAACATTCATGAATTTAAGGTGTGTGATCAGATTTTCAAAGATATTCACCCACCTAAAGACATCAGTAGATGCTTAATAAACTTTGTAAAAAAAGTGGATGTGAAGTTTTGCTACCTAACTTATAGGTAAAACACTTTTAAAGTTGTTTTGAGATGAAATCAAAGCAGTTTGCAGGTATACGAATTTTAGAAAACACCTTCATATCTCAGAGTAAACATCACAATTCCTCTGAATGTGCACTGTGCACAACACCATGACAGCATTTCATACATTAGCTTGAAAGGGCAAAATAAAACAACAAAAACCACCCCAAAAAGAAAACCAACATTTTCCACATTCATACAATTTATTACAAAACTTCAATGAAAAGTAGTGCTATGGTATATATAAAAATTCAGTACATGCCATCGCTCAGCTGACAGAAATGCCTGTGACAAATTTTTGCCATCAACAGTTGAGACCTGAAGCCAAACCTCCAGAGGCATCCACACAAGTTGTTGGTGTGTGGGGTGTTTACGGTGTGTTAAGGCACAGCAATTTAGAAAAGTCAGCTTTTTCGAATCACTGGTGAATCATCAGCGTTTTTGTACATTTTCTCATACATCACTCAAATGCAAATCACCAGAGATGAAGCTTCAAATGCAACAAAAGCACAGAGGAAGTTCTGAAAAACTGATACGATTCATAATAACCTAAAATAGCAGGTGAAAGTTATAATACTGTGCAAACACACATATGTTTACTGTAAACAGGCCACAAAGTCTTAGTATTAACCACGAAACTGTTCAGAACAACCTAGCAGATAAATGATTAATTCCTTAAACCCACCACAATGACTAGTCCACACAGGGTACTCTTGGCAGTTTCTGAATAAAAAGGTATAGGAAGGATAATAAAACCACACAGGTAAGTATGAAGACAGTGTTACCAAAAGAATCAAAAAAGATACACTATAAGTTGAATAACATTGAGTATATAAAACAAGCAGTTTTACAACACGATCTTCAGACTTTGTTTTGTTTTAACGCAGGTCTTGGTCTGTGGCATCCAGCTTTTGCATTTGAACGTTACCACTCGGGCAAAGAAAAGAGAGCACCCATCCACTTAGAGAACTGTATGCTGCTGGGAACAAAAGTGGAAAACAGAGCATTAGAAAGGACAAACTCTCAGCACTGTCAGAGCATTGGGAGCAGCTGGAGCCCCTCTGAGCAAAGCAGCATAATCCAGGCAATAGGGAGTTGCAGTTCCTGCATCATAGGGACCTGCATTACAACTAGATCAGCTGAGCAGTTTGGTCCCAAATATTTATCATGAATGTCTAATAAGAGCTTATAAATGAGAATCTATTTTTAGCTACATGGTTTCTTAGGCACCCACCCCTCCCCTCAGCCTGCAAGAAGCACGTTAGAGCTCCTCTCAACAGTCCTGCACACAACACATGGCCCTTGGCCTGTTCTGTGAAGCATTATTGCTGCTGAGGGAAACAAACAACTCAGCTAAACAGGGCTAGCAGTAGGCAGCAAGTTGGACATCATGCACCAACACTGCTAAAGTAAAGCAGGAAAGCAGACCTTTTTTCAAGCATTCATACAGTACTGTTCCTGTGGCTGAAAAAGAAGGGAAACTGGTCTGTAATTTCAAAAATAACTGTCAGTTTTTGGTATTTCTGCAGTTACTTGCCAATCAAAAAGGCTGCTACAAAGAAAGCAGAATCCCAGCTTGCCCTGAAAGCTGGATCCTGCTTAAGAAGTTGTGTCCGATTTGGAACTCAGGGGAAACACCTCAAATTCTTTAGTCACAAAACTACTCATTCCTGACAGAAAAAAATAGCTTAATCTAAATGCTCATCTGGATGGAAAAAATAGAAATATCCTAGAAAACACTGTTGTGCCAACTTGTAAAATACAGGGTAACACTCATCCAGACTACAGTGGGCATAAGGAGCAACATGCTTTGCTCTTTGCCATTCTCATTATGGGAATTCTGTTCAATACACAATTCCTTCTCATTTTAAGGAGCCCCTTTACTTCTAATAACAACTAAAACAGCAAGCTAGCAATAAGGTTTTAAAGCTAGAGTCCATAAATTGCTAAGCAAATTCAATATTCAAATTCAAAATTAACCTCTTATGCTACACTGCTACTTCAAATTTGAAAGAGAAACTTGATTTCTGCCACTGTCTGCACAACTCTAATCTGTTACAGAAGATACCTCAAGAAGAAACTGTAACTCATGTTCCAGACCCACAAAAAGACTGGAATTTCCAATAAACATGTATGCTTGGGCTCTAAGCACAGCTGTGCATTGATGTTAGCAGTAGTAGCTACATGATATCCACTTTTTACAAGCTCATAGAACACACTTGGGCAAAGTATGTTGGTGTCGTTTTAATGTGGATTCATTTCACTGCTCTTTCTTCCTCATCTCCTTGTAAGGCAATATTTTATGATACAATTAGGTTGATACTATTCTTGACAAGTTTGACCTTCAGCTTTACTAGACCAACCTTATAGTCCCCCATGCTCATTTCACCAACACACAGAGTTAACAAATGCCTCCATCTACAATGTGAGTTCCTACCAACATTAAACAAAGAGGGTATTTCTCCAGTGTGCCACTAAAACAGAACTGCCTCAGTAAGTAGCATAACCAGCAAGTTCTGCATACACCT
This sequence comes from Lanius collurio, assembly GCA_020086605.1. Taxonomy (NCBI): domain Eukaryota; kingdom Metazoa; phylum Chordata; class Aves; order Passeriformes; family Laniidae; genus Lanius; species Lanius collurio. The sequence continues at coordinate 3,381,138 of JACBWW010000031.1, read as the reverse complement.
GCACCCTGATCGTGTGGTCACATAGCTCAGAATCCTGTATTTGTAAAGATTTTGAAAACCTTGTAAAGGAAATGGGTTTGCCTCCCCCTCACCTCTTCCAAGAACAGCACTGCAATGCAGGGGGACTTGACACCTCTGTGTGTTCACTTCTGAATTCCCAATGAGAGAAATTTGCTTCATAAGCAGCTGCACTTTCTCACTCACCTCAATTGGTTTTCTTCAGATAGCCCCCATTTAATGTTGTAACTACAGCCCTTTGTGTGTCCCATCATTAGCAAGAACTTTAAGAAATGGCATCTTTCCAAAAGGCAGAGGAGTACTGGATGATACCAGTGCCCTGCTGTAGGTTTTGACTCATTTTGTCACCACACCCCAAACATTTTGGTTTTCTGCTGTTTCAGTCACCCTCTGTTGACTTCACTGCTTCAAGTTTGTTCCCTTTCCTTTGCTACTCTGTAGCAAGACCTCATAGTTCCCCAGAGCAAACACCATCAGCCCAGTTCACAGTAAGCTACAAAACTGGCCTTTGAACTGATTTCCAGTGCTCATCAGTTAAATCAGTTAATAGGATTGATAACCACAGAGGCACATCTACATACCAGGAACCAAGCTTCAAAACTATCAGAAATGTTCCTCCGTTTCTTGGCTAAAAGTGGCCCTGACACATTTTCAGGTTCCCCATTATACCATACAATTTCCAACTGAAGTCTGTTCTCTAAGGGTGAAAAAACTTGTGCCATCCCATCAATGCAGGGTTTGCTGAACAGCTCCACAGTCAGAAGAGCTGAGGAGAGCTGGACACTGACAGCACTCTCCTGGTCTAGCTTCTAGCCAGAGAAACATCCACTGACACTGTCAGGCAGTTGTTCTAAATACTACAAATTTGCCCAAGCTTCACATTCTCTAGGCTCTCAATTTCAGCTGCCAAAAAACTACATCATCATCTCTGCTGCCTCAAATGACATTTCTCATCAGATCAATTCAGCATTCAGCAGCATCATTTTAGAAGGCTGGTTGCTATGACAATGCTTTGTGTTGTTCTGTTAAATGATGTCAATTCATTGGTAGAAAGAAGCTCTTTGATGTCTCCAGCACTGTTCTTAGCAAGAACCAGAACAGTGTTAATGTGTTCAGGAGGCTTTAAAATACTTGTGGAAAGCACAAGCTATACTAAAAGAATTTTCAGCATCCTACAGATATTTTAAGTGCAAGATGCTTGGGTTTCTTTTTTGTCTGAATACATTTCTCTAACTATAACTATATTTCCAGATGGCTATATTAGTGTTCCACAGCCTGGCTTCTATTACTGATTTGTCCCAGTATGATCTTGAAACTGAGTGAAGACAGACAAACCAGATTTGTTAGAACAGCAAGAGGAAAACAGATTGCAAAGAGATACACTGTGAGAAATAGAGAAGCAAAGGGAAGAAACGTCAACTAATAACCATTTCACTTGGTACAATTATTCCAGCTTTTTATAATAATTGCTTATCAGAGATGGACAAGTTCAGAAGTTAGTAAATGGGCTATTGGAGTTACTGCAGAGGTTTATTTCAAAAGCATTTCATATTCGAGCACACAAATAAAACTAAACCTGTTTTAGGTTTTGGTACCTTCTCCACCCTTCCATCATTCTCTTCAATCCTTTGTGTGAACTGTCAAATATAAGAACCAATAAGCTCCTGCACTTTACAGCAGTATCTTGTGTTTTACAAGGAAAAAAATTCTAAGGAAGATTAGGAAGGTGAATATATATCAAGTCGGGATAAAAATTTTGTTAGTGTTTATTCTAAGAATATTCTGGTGTCTAGCTGTGCTCTCATTGCCTGCTTCAACTGCACTGGTTGCACACAGAAGCTATTAAATCTTTAGAGGAAAGAGACAGAAGTGTAGCTCAACACACCTTTGTTAGAGCTGCACTCAAAAGATCTTGATCACCATCATCTGTTCTCACAGGCTTTTGTCAGAAACTGCAGCTGGAAACAGGAATGACCAGTGTGCCAAAATCATCTTCCTTTCCTACCTCTAACCCAGTCTCCACCAGCATTCATCTTCATTCCCTTTCAGGATTCTACTTCACAGCAAGAAATTTGTCCACCCTCTTTGGAAACCTTGAACTGTGTCTGCCTTTGCCTTTGTCATTCCCCTTATTCTTCTCTTACTCCAGCCTTGAAAGGAAAACACTTGAAGTAAACCCTCCCTTTGCTCTTTCCATAAACCTTTAAAGATGGCCCTGTTCAAAAGGGATCAGGCAAACCAGACCTTCCAGTCATCCCATCAGTTTAGCACTTTCTGGTAACACAGACTTGTCAGGCTTTTTGGCAAGGATTTGAGTTTAGCAGTTCTGAATCATTGTGCAGTGCTCCTCCTAGAACACCCCAAAGCATTCCGGAATCTCCTCCCCACCCCAAAATACATCTGAAATCAGAAGTGGGTATTTCACATATTGGATACTAACACATTTTATTACTCTACTGTTTATTCTCCAGCTCCTACCTATGAAAGTCTTCATACTATACCCTACCCCTCTTTTCCCCAAATACCTGAAAACATCTTTATATTTATGCTTTATGTAGGGGAAAATATTTTAATGGCCTTTTGAAGAAAACACAAAAAGTAGGTATGTATCCAAAGTAAAAAGAATGAAAACATTAATTTTTACATAAACTCTGTGTTTATAAAGTCACTTCTTTTTCTCAGCACAAAGTAAGGGTGCAAAAGAGGAATGGAAGGAGAGACTCTGCTTTCAGTAGCACAGGTGATTCTTTAAAGTTATTGTAAAACTAGAACCTGAGAGATGGTGAACATTTTGTTTGGGATAGAACAAAAAGATTAATACCAACTACATTTAAATTTGTTGGCAGTTTGGTTCTGTTAACCACTGTGTTAATTACAAGCTTCCTGGTTTCTCTAGAAATAGCAGAGTTCAGTAAAATACATCATGATGGGAATGGTGGAGGTTGAACTCATCGCTCCTCCTAAGCTGCAAAGTCAGTTAACATGCATGAGAGAAACTCCCCTAAGGCTAAGCTCTGGGTGAGGACTCCATTATGCTGCCAGGATCATACAGCAACACCTTGGTTGAGGAGGACTGCATCTGCAGTTCTGACTATGCATACTGGCCAACAAACGACACTAAAAATCAATCTCTCACACTCTCTCTCTCAAGGGTAAAAAAACACAAAGTTCAAAAGTCTTTCCTGAAAGCAATCTGTCAAACATGATTTCCACAGCAGCTGCAGAAATGTAGCTTAGCAAATTCCAAAATAACAGCAGGACCTCCATGTAAGAGGATCTCATTCAAATCCATCTCAAAATCATCCATACTCAGTATTTCAGCCCAATTAATCAAGGTTTAGTTCAAATCACAACAAGATCATGGGAACACTCAGTTAAATCTGCAAAGTCTCCTTAACACACAGAGTGGCCCAAGCTGCACTCCAGATTAGCAGTGGGAAGTATGTACAGAAGAACAGTTCCCTTGGACAGACATGAGCATGCTCAGAACTCTGTTTACTTATGTAGCCATGGCTGCAAATTCAGCCTGGGACAAACCATGCTCCCATTCCTTTTTCTAAAGGCCATATCCAGTACTGCCAGAAGCTACGAAACACTGAGGATCTGGGGCCATTTCTGGCTAACCATTAGTGGGAATACTACATCCCATCAGCTCTCAGATACTGATTTCACAGCATTTAGGAACTGGAGAAAGAACTTTGAATATATTTGTATCCCCTTGCCATCCTCTGCTCTGCCAACAACTGTGGACAAGGTTAGGTTTATGGTGTTTTTTTCTCACTATCAGTTTTAAGGTGTCATGTAATTAAACATGATTTCTAAGTCCTACAAAGAACTGAGCTCCTTAGCAAAAAACAGTAACAATAATTTATACAAAAAAGCTTTCCTGCATCAAATAACCATTTCCACAAGTGGTCAGAATTTGGTCATATGACAACAAAGTCACTGTGAAAACTTGGAACCTTCAATTCAGACTATAATATTTAACAATATTGAACAGGCTGCAAAATGACCGGCTCCTGTCCAGGGAAAAAGAGCTTTCTGTCAGACACTGCTATCACATACACCGTGTGGTCAGCCACAAAATTATCTGCAATGTTTATATTTCTAGCTCTGGGAAAACATGTCTTACCATGGAAGCTGGAAGATGTGATGTGAAGACTCTTCTATCTGCCACGTTGAGACTGTGACAGTAAGAAACCTGAGACTGAATTACTTATTTCCCCTTAAGTACTTCACTCAAAGATAACAGTGCACATACTGGTAAAACCATCAACTTCTGCTTAAGTGAGAATCCAGTGAATAAATTTATTTCTTAATTATTTTTTCCTTCTTTTTATGTAAACAGGAAGACTGAAGGTTCAAATAAAGGCAACAAAAAATCTCCTTATTTTAGGCTTGGAATGTTGGCAGCTGACACAAGGTCATAAGGGATAATATAATCCATTTTATTCAAGCTTTACATTCCACAAGACCAGCAATCACAACTAGAGCATTAAACTGAAGTATTAAGCAACAAGACTCCTCATATCCGTCCACTTTTTGTTCTTGTGTTTAAAGGATGAATTCTAACAGAAGAAAGAATGAGTATGTGCTACACAAATTTTTTTCTTCACTCTCTCTGATCCCCCCTAATACATCACACATATCATCAAGGAGTCTGAATTCAGTACACCTGACCAAAATTGTCTGGCTCTTTGAGAAAACAGTTGAAAACTCAGCAGCCTACATATCCCAAAACATTTTAACTTCTGTTTACATATCAGATTAACTTTCTGAGCAGCTTGTGCTAACAGAAGCAAAGCCTGATGATCCAAAAATAAGGCTCTGAAGAGAAGGATTTACAGTTCTTAAAAAAACAGCAGGAAAAGTACCATTGACATATATCTTTTCTGGTCTGCTTATGACATCACTTTTATTTCCTGTTAAGTACTGTAAATGCAAGTCCAAAGTGCAAAATTAACAATAATTGCTGCCAAAATCTTATGTAAGAGGTGAAAATAAGTCAGAAAAGCAATACCTGATGCATCCAAATGTTAAGCACCTTAATCATCCCCAGGCTTCATCCTCATTTGGGCCTGCATCTGGGCAATCATCTCCTGCATGCGGCGCAGCTGGAACAGAAAGACACCCAAATGTTTGCAACAATTTCATGGGAAGCCAAAAATCCAGGAAACCTTAAAACTGTTTCTTCCATGGTAGGACACAGATCCTATTGTCCTCTTCACAAATTGGAAACGTTCAGTAATTCACATAACAATACTTTGTTTTTTCCCATCTCACATTCTTCAATTCAGTACATCCAACTTACATAAAAGATTTGTAAGAATACTTATAATGAAAACTAAGCAATGGAATCCAAATCTTTCGAAGCCAGCCACGTTTGCAGACTTGTGAATCAGCATTTAATCCATAATAAGGGAAGCATCTCCCTACACCTGAGTGAGCTGAAGCAGCTTTGTTCTGATACAGGTGCTCAAAGCACAATATCATGTAGGAGCACTCATCCAGTGACTATCAGGGAACTCTGCAAACTTTTAGCAGCACTAACAGCCAAACACAAAGACAAGATTTAAAAACTATTTCAAAAGAGAAATAGATGTTTATAAAATTTGGAAAGCCAGACTAAACATATTAAGCACCAATACTTTTTACATCTAAACAATGACTTTTCCTGGAAATAACTGTTTTCTTAAGGCATTTTCTTATAACACTTAAAAGTTAAGTTTCCATCTCATAAAAGGCCAGTTATATATAATGCTTTGTTGCTGCATGTTTTTTCAAAAGAAAAAATTAATTGGAACAAATATTCCTAAGAAAGAGGAAAAGAACACTAATATGGATTTTCAAAGTGCACATGCAAATACCTCTAATTTGCTTTACAAATGACTGGGTACTTCCTTCCAAATGCAGGTGGGGAAGCTCCACATACAGAACTGCAAGTGCCCCATTTTGCAAAGTGGGAAGGAAATAGTCTGATATTTCCATGCACATTGAATAACCTTTGAGTCCATCTCAAACCAGAGATCATGTAAAAACCTGAGGCTTGTATAGCAAGTTCTCTTTATTTTTTTAATTATGTAGAAAACTGCTTTCATTTATTTTCAGGGGGGAGATGAACTGAAAAAGCACTATGTCTAAATAATTATACTGTATTTTCATCCAGTCAGCCACATTAACTATTGTGATACTTGCTACTCCACCAGGTTCAATTCAAAAGAACCTGAGACAAATGCTTGAATAAATGCATGTGGTGTTGAACTCTTGTTTTGTTCAAAAAATCCTAAAAAAAAACCCCAAAACAAACCACCAAACAGAAAGAAACATCATAGAACAAGAAAAATTAACTGCAGGTGCCTGTATCACTTTTCCTTGCCTGCTCTCAGATATATACTTAGGAAAGAATAAAATACTGAAGATTAACTAAGGAGTAAAAAAGATTGCAGCACAGCCAGCAGTAACAGAGCTTGCCCAAAACTAGCTGGCTTATGTACTTATCCTCTTGCTGCAGCAGCACAGGGTCCAGGAGAGGCTAATTCAGCTTCCTGTGACTGCTGCAGAGATGCCCTCTGACAAAAGGAGAGTCACACAGGAACAGCATGAGATACAGCTAAGTCTGTGAGGATTATTATAAATCCATCTACATCTCTCTGCTAAATACTTAAAACAAAAAGCTTCTGATCAAGAAGATGGTATAACGTTGCAGGAAGGAGAAAAAAAAGCAGAAAGTTCCCAAAATGAGTGTTGCATCGATTTCATGATACAAGAAAAAATAAAGCTTCAAAGATCAACTTGTAAAAATGTAAGACACCTGGTCTTTTGAACTGCCTCTCTGCAGATTTACCATCAGAATAAAACCAGCTTTTTGGAAGCTCTCCTACTTGAGCTTTCCCAAGAGCACTCCAAGCTGAGCCATGAACCATTCCCAAAATAGAAACCATTCAGTAATCACAGAGGGAGATGCTGCTGCACATGTATTATGGTGATTGCTCAAATGCAGAATTCTGCTAATAGCCAATATTGTATTTTAAAACTTAAATACAGCACTGAGAATTGCATTTTCTTAACTTTAACTGATAAAAATATGGCCATAGCACAAAATAAATCAGATGCTGCATATGACACAAATATAAGGTAGCACAAAAGTGCCAGGATACCTACTCTGCTCTAACATTAAGATTGCAAAAGATTTTCCTTTTCCTTTCTTATGTGGTGTTTTTGAGACCTACTGGTGAAGACTCAGTCTTTTCCATTAGGTAAGTAATGGCAAGTTTCTGAAGCTATTTTAGAATAATTCAGTAGAAAAACTTTCAGGCACGCGGTCTGTGAAAAAAACTGGGCACATTGCTGTAAAATTAAAAAAAGAGAATCAAGCTGTATTGTGCTCAAGTGGTAACCATGCCAGTCTCTTCAACAATTCCTGTTTGAGTGGAGGACAGGACACAAGAGCCATTCCTCCACATTACAGTACAAACCAAAACCAGCTCATGTTCACCTTACTGGACCTACTAAACAGACAGGAAAAACCTCTGCTCTTAATAAAGGCACATGTAATAAAAAAATCACACCAGAGACTTAAATTGATGCCACGTCAACATCTACACTCCCTTAGCTGTTGGGGACTGCAAGCACCAAGGGCAGAAAATGACTTTGATCTTGCTCAGCAGCAAGTCCTCTTACTTGCAAGAGCAGCATTGATATATTTGTGTTCATCCCCTAAAGAACGGATGCTACAACATGACAGCATAGGGCCAATGCACATCATGAAAAGGAAGCCAGCAAACAATGTTTGGAAATCTGTTAAAACAAATAAGTCCTGCGAATTCTCAGATAACAAAAGGCAAAAGAATAAATGTAACCTTGGTATAAATGCCTCTGAGTTTACTTATGTCAGGTCTACAATTTAGTTCAAACAATCATTTAACTACTGCAGCAAAACAGAAAGGAAACAAACATTTGAAATGAGAGCTAAGGTTACTGAGCTAAAAGTGAACCATACATCTTGTTCATAGCTTCCATGCCCTTAACAGAAACCACGGATACAGCTCTGCTGTACCTACAGGATTTCATCACAATACCAACAAATATTATTTCTGTTTAAACAATGTGAATGGCTTCTCAGTGACCAGCATGCAGGTATCACAGGAGGAGAAATATTAAGAAACAAACAGCATTTACTTCCCACTGATATGTTTCCCCTCTGCCAAGTCTGATTATTTCTGCCCATGCCTTTACATAAGAAAGGTATAAGTGAAGAGGCTGCAAGAACAGGGCAAGAAAACTGGAGACAATTGATTTTTTCTAGTGAATGTTCCCATAAGAGTTCTTTTGATTAAAAATACCTCCAACACAAAAGAACACACATAATTTTGTTAACTGAAGACAAGAAAAATATTCCTGATTAATTGGAAATGGAGCTACTACCATTGAGATAAATGTCTTCCATAGGACATGCTGACAAAGAGCAGAAGTCACTCTGGCCACAGCCATTGCAGTCCATGAGCAGTATGCATTGTTCCTTCAAAAACAGCTCAAAAGGACCAAAAAAAAAAAAAAGGACTCAAAAGAAGAAAAAAGGTTTTTACATTATAATTCCTCAGGGATTCCCAGTGCTAACTGGTTACTAATGGTTTTCTTCTTAGGAAGTCTCCAGGACTAAGATTGCTCACTTCACAGGGCAAGGCCCCTACACCGGGCAGTAACATCCCACAAAATAAATTAAATTTCAGACCTGTTTTTATTTCCCTCAGGTCTGCAGGTCTTCATCAGCAGTCATGCTGTCTCTTCCCATAAAAGTTCTCTCCTCATCTTTCAAAACAATGCTTTCCCAAACCCCAGCAGCAGCAGGCAGCTACCTGCACACACTGGTCACATCCTCACTCCCCATGGGGCCACCGCTGGCCCCCAGCCTGGCAGCCCCCACACTGCTGTTCCCCCCTCCTGACTCCCACACTAGCCCGGGGCTCTTTATCTCATCTGCCAAAGGGTTACACACGTTCAGAAAGTGGAAGGACAGAGAGAAAACCATTTCAACACTGTTTCATTCTACCATACACAGCCCAGTGCTGACCAACTCCATTGAAAACAGCAGCGGGTTTTGCCCAAAGCCTCAGGGTAGCTCACCAGGAAAAACCAGAGGAGTTTATTCCTTGCTGTTTTCATGCAATCACAGTCCTAACATTTTTCAGGAAGTACTACCTCTCAAAACTTTGAAAGGTTTTTATTATCAAGATGTTTTCAGAGTAGGAGAAATACAGCACAAAACTACAAACTAAGTTTGTGTCTACTTACACTACAACATCAAAATAATCTGTTCTGCATCATATTTACAGAAAGGAACAAGAATATCTTTATCCTGTTTTCATTTTCCAGCTCTTAGAAACAGGTCATCACTTGCAAATGAGCAAAAGCACAACCAGATTAAGCAATAAATCCAAAATGACAGATTAGCAATTCCAAACTGGTTGAAGTGGGGACCACATCCTTTGGCATAATAAAAGACCATTTAGCAAAAGTGATGCCTTGATAAAGATGATCCTGGCACTAGTTCAAGCATTCATTCCTTCCAAGGTTATATAAACCTCACAAAACTGTAAATAGAACATCAAGCACCGTTACTGATGGGAATGCAGAACAGGAGAGGAAATGGATATTTGTTTTCTCTGTGAAGGCCATGGAATGCAAGCCCATTTCCTCTGTGCCTCTTTCCTCCACAGATTTTTCCCAGTCTGAACCTTAGGGATGATTTGGAGATGAAGGGACTTCATACCAGCTTAGCTACAGAAGATTCAGTAAAGCCTCTTGATCTCTTTGGAACAATAGAATGCAGAAGTTAAAAATGTATTTGTTTTTTCAAGTTCTAACCTAATCCTCTGCAACTTCAGCAGCAATTATTCAGAGATGATTAGCCCCAGAGGAAACTTTCAAAAACTGTCCCCTGAGAAATTCAATAGTTCATTCCTTTAGCCGTGTTATATAAAAGGCACATTACATATTTATATACTGGTCTATTTTGACCACTGTGTCAATGCATAAATAGAAATATTATATATATGTAATGTGCCTGTCATTTCAACAGTTTCCAGGGAAAATATTTATAGGAGACTTTTTTCAGACATAAGTCTTAAAACAAATAGTTCTACAAGGATACCCAAGATTCTACTTAACTACTAGGCATGTACAATTTGCATAGTTTAAATAACAGGAGAAACAGTTATGACTTAAATTCTTTAAGTCTACTTGTCTGCTTGGAAGCATTAAGGGAAAAAAAGGAAAAACAAAAACCACTTTCAAAAAATGCTCTTGACATTTTCAAAGTGTCCAATACTGCTGGCTGTCAGCTGATGGGCTACTGTTGCTTGCACATGCCCCAGTAAATGGGAGGCAATTAATTTGTGTACAGAACTTGCAGAAGTTCCCCTCTTGTATGTGCACAGCCATCAAGTGTGCTTATGCTGCTGAAATGAAGTTATATAGTGATAAATATGCAGCTCACTTAATCTCCAGTAATTCATATTATTAACTACTAATTATGGTGATAATCAGCTGCTTCTGCATTTCCTCTTAGGAAAATTTTTTGCTATTTATATCAACATGCCAGGGTTAGCCAGTATCTAACCAGGGTTAGCTATTTTTAAATATGGATGCCATAAAGGAAAAAGGAAATGCACAGACCAATGTAAATTTCAAAAACTTCCATGTATGGGAGTCAATCTTCCACCTCAGAAACACACAAAACTGCTTGAGTTTTGTATTTCTTATTCCAAATCACTGCACATGTGCAATGATCTTTCCAATCATGCTTTCCTGCAGTTATGGACATGGATCCAAGCTGAACTGGACAAAAGAAAGATAAAGAGAAAAAGTCCCACTATCTTACAATTGACAGCAAGTCTTCAGTTTTCCCACTGCAAGTAGTACAAGCAGTGGCAGCATACTGCTAGAATTTAAATACCAGGCTAAAAATTTCCGAGTCTTTACAACTTGAACATAAAAATACTAAGTTAAAAGACCTAGCAATAACTTGGAAACAAAGTGAGAAATCAGAGTCTGAAAACACGAAATTCCTAAATTGGCAGATGCAACAAAAACACTATGATTTAGGTCAAGGTTAAGATGAAAAAACGTATGTATTAACTATATTATGGGATTTTTAAGACTCAAAAGCCTATTTCTACTCCATAGCCACAAGACATAAAAATAAATTTACTGGTAACATGTTTGCAGTAAGCACACACACATCCGAAATGACATTAGACTGTCAGTCTAACCAACCACAGTATGCTTAAGGCAGCATATGTAGCTGACAAACATAAAATTATTTCATTACTTAAAACAGCAAATATCCTTATGGAAAATTAGCACCCAAACCAGAAGTGATAAACATTCTGCCCACAAGCAGTGCACACACTACTTCCCATCCACAATGCAAGTGACTATAAACAAAGCACTGTAAGGGCAACTTGTATGTTCAGGTTGGGTCTGTCATTTTGCACAACTCCAATCCTACCTGCCATAGGCAGTAGCTGATGCAAAAAACTGAAATTGGAACATGTCATGTTATATTAAAGAACAAGTTTTAGAAAGTCCCTCTTACCTCAGCCTCTTTCTGCTGGAGGATTCTATCTTTGTCTACAACTTCCTCTTCAACAGGCCTATTGAAGAAAAGAAGGCATTGATAGTATAAAATATAAAAGTAAAAATCTCCAAGAACAGATTCAAGACTCATATTTCAATTAATATAAAATCAACAAAGTCTACACGCTTTCACACAGGGGAAATGACAAGATTTTTAAAATTATGCTTCCCTTCTGTAAAAGGCCATCTTTACCTCACAGACTCCTGCTATTCACTGTCCATTTCTCAAATTTTGATTTCTTTACTGCTATATGGATTTTTAATGAAGAGATTTCCTCCACTCTCTATCCACAGTACAAAAATCAACCACGAAAAAGCTGTGTAGGCTATTTCCTTTCTTCTTTAACATCAAAATGATTTGCTAAATACTTAAAGAACTAAATACTCCACTAAATACTTAAAGTGGAGTGAGGACAAGAGCAAGTTGCTATCCAAAAAGATGCAGAAAAGGTAGATGTGGATTTTTTGCATTAAGTTGCCAAGGACAACCTTGCCAGGAATTAAAAAAGAGATAATAAACTCCATAAAAACACATAAATTATCAGAAAAGATTATTTGGTCTAAACTCTCTCTTTAGCTATATATGAAGGAGCAAGAGAAGCAACATCTCCCTAAGCAGATAGACTGGGGCCTATTTAAATGTGCCCACTAGTGTTCATTTCCTCCAAGCAGACATCATTACATAAAACCTATTTTGCCTGCAGGCATGTTCTTTCTGCACATTCCAATTAAAAGCATCGAGAAAACGAGATGGATACAGAACACACAGCTGTTTATAAGCACAGCACGTTGCTATGTATTAGTTCTCTTCAAGCACAGCACTTCATACAATTTTCAGAATTCCACAGATTGAAATATCATCAGAAATAACTGTTTACAGGTGGGATTAGTCAGGAGGAAGAGCAAGTGCCATGTCAGTGGGGAATGAGGAGCAGCAGAGCCCACAGGCAGCACACACTTACTTGCCAGTGCGTTTTAGCCTCTCAGAACGGAAGTTCTCATAGTGCAAGTCTTGGGTCACCTCCTGCAGGTCCTGCATGTGTGTTCTGGAACATGCAAAGGGCAATTGAACACTCTGTCATTCTCAGCAAAGCAAAGAAAAACACCCTTTTATCTTCTGTTTTATCTAACGGATCTATTTACCAGAAAAGTAAATCTTACAGACCAAGCCGGCCAGAAAGCCAATCAGAACTCTGCTTTCAAGTTCATTGATCTTTAATTCATTCTGAAGTGCCCCCACCAATATTACTCAAAGACCCAAAATACGCTGTCTTCCTCTTGAAAATTAATTACTTCAGACAAGTTGTTTATACCTGTTCCTGCAGTGTTAAGAACCTTCCAAAGACAGTTATTCAGAAAGATACTTTAATTCCTCAAGTATCTTATTACCCTTAAGTGCTGTCAAATATAATTTGTAACTGGGAACTAGGTGGAGCTGCTTGGCTCGTACAACAGCTGACACTGCTTAACAATTTCCAATTGCCAAACAAAAAAAAAAAAAAAAAAAAAACAAAAAACCCGATTGCTCCCAATGCCCAGCAGAGGGCAATCCCTGCCCGGTGCAGATTGAATTTGGAATGACACAACAGAATTCTTTTCCAACAATAGCAAAACATCGTTTTTAAAAAATCACTTAAAACCATTTACGCAGGCAGAATATCCATATTGGCTAAAATCCTAACGGGGTGGGGGACCGTATTTAACAAAGGATTTCCCATACTGCCAAGAAAACTGCCCTTTGCTTTTAGAATACTCTTCACTTTGAAAAGTATTTTAAAAGCCTCTCTGCCCCACCAGCTGTACCATAGCAAAACTTCAGTCGGTATGTAAAGCCATCAAATCAGTTTACTTAAGACATAAAACTATCACATATATCCGGCAACATAAAATATAGAAAATATTCTGAATTCAGAGATCAGAGGATACAGCAGGAAAACAAGCTGCAGGGGACTAAAATGTCACTCTACACTGCCATTTGGGCTAGTTTTAAATTAAGGAATTAACATTGCTATAGGTCTTTAGTCATTGTGGCAGTGACGTCACCACAGGAGATGGGATCATTTTACCATTACTCACACCAGCATTGTGCGCAGCTTGAGGAAATCATTGTGCTCTGGATTTTCAACTTCAACAACTCCCCAGGGATACAGGCGGCCTCTGATTTTTTTCCCCTTCACCTCAATAAGTTGATTGGATCCAATAACAGCAAAGGGAATGCTAGCCTAGTTGTGACAGGGAAAAAAACAAGGTACTGTTTTGATTTTTAGCTGGTTAGTTTCTGTATTTTTCTTTGTCTTTCTTTTAAAGAAAGGGCAAAGATTCAAGTAACAGGCAGGAGAGGCAAGGAAGAAATGTTGACAAATACTCAACTAAAATCCTTTCACATCAGAAAACCAACAAATCCCATTCTAGACGATGCAACCCCTCCTTATGAGCACCTGTAGCTTTGTTAGGATCAGTTTGTTTGAACAGAGGCACAGAAGGAAATGATGTTTCACTTTAGGAACACTTGACTGTTGTTTGAGTACAGTTTGGGCATAATGTGTCATCTGACATAACATCATGCATGGAGAACAGCCAACAGAAACATACTTCAGATACAGAGTGAAGTAGCTAGAAAGAGAATTTCAGACACATTCTTCAAACACCTTTGCAAGCACAAAGAGGAAATTACTTTAGTAAAACCTTGATTATCTGCTTTAATAAGAGGCAAGTTGTTAATTAGTACTGCAGCCATAGTACACAATCTCTCTCGTGGTTCTCATGTTAAAAATGTTTGAGTCAGAAAAAAGACTGCAAATAGTTCATGGTTAAAAGTTGTTTGCACTTAAAAGAGAAAAGAAGACAAAGTACACAATACACTTGGAATTCTGATGAAGCAGAGACAAGAATAAAAAGGATAATAATTCAGAGTCAACATACAAAGGAAACTGAAATTTTCAACACATTGTAAAAGTAATAAAGTACCTTTAGGTACATTGTAGAGTGAAGAACTACAGCAGCAAAATGATAAACTAGGAGTGAAACTTGCCTTTAAAACTCTAGTTTGTTCTTTAAACTCCTCATCTTCATCAGAATCTGCATCGGGGAGCTGATAAATCCTAATGCCATGTTCAGAAATCTCATCCAGAACCTGAAAGTTTGCAAAAAAGAAGCAATAATAGTTATTTCATTGAAGAGGTATTCAGTTTAAAATATATAAAATTGATATACTAGTCTGTCACCAATATTCACTCGATTCATTGTCCAAGCCATAAAAAAAAACAGGCTTGAAGATTTTTAACAGGCTTGAAGATTTTTTAAAAGGCACAAAAGATAAATGTATTTTTAGAAAACATAGCAAGTAAATGATTAAAAAGTACCAGAAGATTTACAAGGCAAATACAAAAGCAAAGGGAGGTTAATATGAAAAAAAGAGTAAAAGTAACAAGAGGAATTCATTAGTTACAGCATCAAAACCATTCACCCCTTGTCAAAGTACATTTTTGTGCATTTGATATGTTCAAAAATTTAGAAGACAGTGCCTATTGCCTCTTGAATCAAAAAAGATAAAAGCTCATTATCCACTTGAACTGCAAAAAGTCCTTAAAAATCCACTAAGAAAAAGACCCTGTACATGAACAGTTTTCTTTGTCATTAATGTGTAAGGTTAACATAAAAAATACAGTATCTGTGTTCCTGGGCACATTCTTTTCCTAATGAAATCACTGCAGGGGTGAGCAGCCAGCATAACTCCAGGCCTTTGGCAGTTTCAAAAGGTGGCACAAGTCAATCCTTTTTTCAAAACCAAAGAGAATGTTTCTGCTGCCACACTACTGAGTATACTTAAGTCAGCTCTTGTCACGGCATCAAATGCACTGACAAGAGTTACTTTCAGTAAAGGAAGTGTGGTGGTATAAAGACAGCATGAAGAATGCTGAGACTCTACAACGACTCTCTCCAAATGGATCTTGGATGTTTCAGCAGAAAAGAGAAACTGTGCAAACTTCCTAGAGCAGCAACTGTAACCCTACAAACAGCACCTGAACCAAGCAGCTGCACTGCTGAATGAACCCTCAGCATAAACAAAGTTTGGGCTAATTCACAGAGCATTTTGAAGTAATTGTAAAAATATTCAGAAGAGCCTGTGTAAGGACTTGTGATGGCATTACTATAATAGTAAACAACTGGAGACTAACTTGGTAGCATGAAAACAAATAGACTTCAAATAGGGAGGTCTTAATGAGCCTTCCCTGAGTATTGTTGGCTTCCTCGATCCTCTGTCATCATGGCAACCAACAGCTACAGTATAAATGAAAATTGTCCAACCAGAACTTGGTTATTAAACAGGTGTTTAAAAGAAAACAATTCTCCAGACCATTAGCAGAGGAAAGACCATGTATGAGCCACAGCTGTTCCCCCGACAATGTTTTCCTGCCAGGTATATAAACATCCCCCGCACTCACACACTGAAAAAAGTACTACGAGCCCCCACCTACACAGAGAGCAGTATTTTATACAGAGAAATTTGGAAGTAAGTGTTGCCAATAAGCATTTAATACATTCACACAATGACATTTAAATCAATGCATGTTGTTACTGTTTTGCAAAATGGAAGAGACCTGAGCTGTCACCAAATGACAGTAAAAGATGCACAGCTGGGCTGGGTGGGGCAGCGCTGCAGTTCGATGCCTTTAAGTAGTTGCATAAAACAAGAAAGCACATTTAACCTGGCTGAGATCTTCAAGATAAAATGCAAGTGGAACAATAACGGGAAAGCCGACAGCAAGGGGTGCTAGAATAATATATTACAGCTGTTAAACCTAGTGCTTTCCTGAAAGGAAAAAGAATTGCAATAAAAACAAACTGTATTTTATACTCCTAACAATGAAACAGCATTTTGCTTCTTCAAATCTGAATTTTATTGGCCTCAGAGGATTCTGTGTTCCTAAAGATTAGCCTTCCCATGGGAAATTAAAAAAAAGTCAAAATATTAGTTCCCCTCTCATGAAGTCATTCTTTTGAGCATGTTTCCTTAGCAGCCTTGCATGGCACAGCTTGTGAAAATGTCTTGCATTTCTTCCCACTCAAGAGTTTTAAAAAATAACTTTGAATTCCAGAAAGCCCAAACAGGAATTACTCCAAGCTGGGTTTCCTTTGCAAGCACCACAAGCTAATCTTGCTGCTTAGTCCACAGCGGCAAAACAAAAACATTTTACTTCAGATTGACGGCCAAATGGCAGAAACATCTAAAAAAAGTAAGACTTCAAGCTGCGTCAGCAAAGCAGGACTTTGATTCCTACTCTTGATTAGAGACTCTGTTGGCCAAGATGCTTTGAGTTAGAACAATATACAGTAGCTTTGATTTTCAAAGCTTTGGAAGCACATTATACATCTGACTTAATATAAACTCAGTTTGCAGACTGACCTTTGCCAGCAGTATAAAAATAATGCAAACTTGTTTACCTGCTTCCTAACCACTCCCTCAGACTACAGATGTCCTTTATCTTGGTGTACTTAGCCAGTGTATAAATGTGGTGTCCATATGTCAAGATTGTTTTAAAGATTAGTTAGTTAAAAGTTTGTTAAATTCCCAGTGAATTATATTTTAAAATAATTTATGTTCCACTTAAATGCCTCCTTCAAATCTTTCAACATCATTCTCCTAAATGCTGAACCAAAAAGCAAGCAACTATAAACACTGACCCTGAAGTACACTGCTGAAAGGGTGAATACAGGGGGTTTTATAAAAAGTAGCAGCTCCACAAACAATGTGAGATAAAAATCTTTCACCAAGTCAATACAGTAACAGAAAAGGAATAGCAATAAAATCTGCACCATCAGCCACATTTTTGCTTTACTATTTCCCTGAGTTCTTTCAATTTGCATGCAGTGCACCTGTCATTACCCTATAGTATTTGTGGAGGAACAAAATTAAAGTTCAAGAGCCTGTACAGAATTTCTCCCAGCAAGATCTAAAGGTCCTTCTTGTCTCAATGAACTGACTTCATTTTTAATTTCTTTCCTCCTTTCACCTGGTTCATTCACCATAAAGCCGCTCATTTTGGCAGAAATATCTCCTCCCCTCATCAGTGGATGTTTGTCTGCATTGCAGACAAGGTTCATACAGTCACAACTGTCCCCACTTTTAACTTCCTCAGCTACAAAGGATTCATTCCATTTCTTGGGCAAGTTTTCTTACATCACCAAGAACACAGCAGCAATGCCAGCAGTACCTCACTTTGTTGAGCTGTAGTTCTTTACATGCCCACACAAACCATGGCCACACCTGTCACTGTGGCACTGGTTCACACAAAAGAGCCCCAAGCAAATCCTCTGCATTTAGGTGCAGTTCAGCTAATGTGCTGCTTTGCCAGCATGATTTTGTCTATATTATTTTCCCAGTTAAATAAAACTGTAGACCCTTTTCAAGAAAATTGAAAAATACTCCCAACACAAACACCCTTGGAATAAAGATCCAATAACCATTCTAAAGGCTCACAGGAAGTCACAGGGTCACAATTAAAACAACTGTCATGCCCTGCATGAAAATGTAGTATAAAAGATATCTTACAATGAAAAGATTTACTCTAGTGTAAAATACAGACTGCATTTTGGAAGTACTAATTATCTCTACATTACTCAAGTCCTTAAATTTGTAAAAATTCACAGGCTTTGTAGGGTTCAAACCCCTTAAGACTGTACAAATTATTATACATGTTTTGAGTCAATTGAACCTGACAAAGCTTGTGATCTCAGTAAATTTTACTGGGCCACCTCTAAGCATACATAATACAATCACACCACCTACCCATTCCTTTAACAAGGTGCATGAAGCCATTCTCATTCAAAGAAGATAAACCAGAACAGATTAAATATTTACATTCATCACCCAAATGATGCAATAAAATGGAAATTCAATTTAAGGTTAAAGACTTGTATAACCACAAAAATTGGTGTTATTACATTTAATTCAGTACAGTGTAATATTTGGCAAAAGCTGGGCTGTCTTGGAAAGGTTTGTCAAAAACCAAAATTTCAAGACACTGAGTAAACCTTCCAAAGCAAAAGAAGGATTTTAGTATCACTGTCTGGAAAGACAGAGAGTCTCCACTGCAACCCTGAGTATGTCCTGGTGTTTCAGATGAACAGACAACCCAGAAGGAAAAATGTTCACACAATGACATGCATTTATCCATAACAACGGAGCTACAAAAGCATCCTGCTCATATATTAGCCCAACTGTCCTGTCTCTGCATTAGTGTTTTAGTTTGTATCATGGGTGCACTTTTAATAAGTTTCCAACCACATTTTGCTACAAACCATGCATCAGAGTGCACAACCCAAGCACCTTTTGGATGAAACTGAAGACATGCCCTCAGAACACAGCTAATGCACTCCCAGCACTAGTGGGCACTCAGGTCACTGCTCCATGAGAGCCAGTCTGAAACATCTCCACTTCTCCTTTCAGGATTGCCTGAACCCTTGTTACAAACTGTGTTGCTCAAAACCTGCCCTACTGGGTGCACTGCTTGCTAAGGTACATGAAGCCAGTAACAGCCACATCTTAGCAAGTGTAACTGGTAAAGCACATCAGACTTCAGTGAGGATTTATTTCCCACCTCACACTTCCCGAAGATTAGGTCCTTGGCCAATATCATTCACCCCTCTTCAGTTTGGAATTACATTATATTTGGCTTTAATATTGTATGGGTTGCTCTGTTCTCATGAGCAAGTGTTAGACCTACTCTTCTCTTCAGCCTCTCCCTCTCCTTCAGCGTCAGGGTGTCAGCCTTGGCAATCACAGGGACAATGTTCACTTTTCCATGAAGAGCCTTCATGAACTCTACATCTAATGGTTTCAGTCTGCCAACAAGAAGGAAAAAGAAAAAAGAAAAGATTTAAAATAGGCATGGGGTCTTGTGTTGTTTGTTTTTTAACAGACCAAATGTATTAAAAATTATTTATTTGAAGTGTCCACATAAACAATATTTTCATAATAAATTAAGTCAGCTTAATGCCCTTGCTTATTAACTTGGTTGTGTTAAGTTTAAGTTGCAATTAAAATTGTCACTATACAATGAATTGGATATTAAAAACACTTATGTTTTGGGGTGATAAACAATGCAGTATTGACTGCCTTGAAACAATATTAAATGCCAAAAAGGAGACAAGGTAAAGGAGAGCATTAATCCCCAAAGACTGTTTTAATTGCATGGGCTAATTGACAGGTCAGGAAGTAACTCAATTAACATTACTGCTAAGTTACCAGTTCAAACAATGAACAGACAAGGTACAACACCCTAAAATACAGGAGCTCAAGTTTTTGCTTACCCATGCCCAAAAGGAGAGATGAAGTAAAAGCAGCAGTGGACTCTGTTGTCTATGATGTGGCGCCTGTTCAGCCCACTCTCATCGTGCAGGTATCGCTCAAACTGGTTGTCAATGTAGTGGATAATTGTTTTGAAGCTGCAGTATGGGAGAGGGGAGGGAGAGAGACATCTTACATCAGCTTTAAGTAACAAGGAAAGAATCACAAGATAAGAACAGAAGGAGAAACATGCTTTTATCAAAAACATTACTGTTACAAAAAGTTCAACTTCCTAGTATTTTATCTAGTACTGAGGAAAAATATTTTGATAATGCAAAAGGGTGTTTTCCTAACAACCACCAAGTGTCAACTTATGCCTAGAGCCAATTTCAAGTGTTACTCTGTTCACTGAATAAAAAGTTCAAGTGCAAGCTCAGAAAAAAAACACTCTGTGCTGAGATAACACAGGAACAGAAGACTGAGGATTCTTCTGCCTTTTTTTCTGGGGGTAGGGGCTGAAGATTTACTTTTAAACCAGTTGACAAATGATATCCTCTTGATTTACAACCCTGAACCTAGAGCCAGGTTTCTATAGTTACCTATGAAAATTCTGGTATTCTAGTCTGTTTGAATTAAGTACAAATACAATTGCAAGTCATGCACTTAAGCATCATATGATTTATTAAGCTATTTTTGTTACCTTACAGAATTCTTTTCTGTTGGCAAAGAAAATAACTCCTACTTAGCTCAAGGTAATGTAAAATATTCCCTATAAAGAAGTAAATGAGCACAAAATCTGATCACATAGATTAATCAGACACAGAGAGCAGTGACTAGAGAGAGAAAAGAAAATACAATAACTAAGAAGATCATTTTAAGCTGTTCCAGAGCATGCAGACACCTGCAAACATCATTAATATAAAAGAACACTTTATATTGGTTACTGCAGGGGAAGGGAAATGGACAGCTGACGTAGATAAGATTAGGCAGATGATTGTGTATCATGAACATGTCTTAAACTACTTGAGAAACAACTAAGCAGAAAGCTTAACTTGAGAAATAGGAACATCCATATTTCTGTTGCCGAGAAAGTGCAAATTTGAGGAGATACATTTAAGGAGGAAACAGAGCAGGCAACAGAAAATTAGTAATTTGGAAAATGAACACAGAATGCTGAGAAATACTGCAACAGGCAGCAAGGTTTGACCCAGGGCTGCATGGGTGCAAAGGAGATAATAAAAGAAAGTAACAAGAATGATGGAAGAGATACTGGAGGGAAATTGATTCTCCAAAGCTAGGTAAGCTTTTGGATTGTGAAAGAATAAATCCACACTAGAATATATACACACACGTTCACATCTTTGCAAGATTCGGCTGTTGTAGGTCATACTACAGAAGACAACACAGCAAAAGATGGCATTTATTGTGTTTTGACCTTACTGCTACTCATTTTTTAATACCTAAAGTTGCTGAAACACATCAATATAGCTTTTGTTCCTGCTGATCTTCAACACTTCTCTTAGCTGGTAAAAGGTAATGAGACTGAAGACGTAAAAATATTAGAACAGAAACTAAACACTAACAATGGGAAAGAACTATCACACATTTCTCTGGCAATGTAATCAGTTTACGTGCAGTTTTCTAGCTCCAACAGCTATAATTTTCCCTATAAATATGGTGTTAGTGTCCTGTACCTCCTGACTTCCGGGAAACACCTGGCTTATACCACAGTGCTGTCATTACTTAGGAGATAGCACATCCTGTATTGTAACAGCAAACAACACAAATGCTGCCCACTGGGGGAAAATGAACAATATTATCAAGCTGCCAAAACCCACAAAATATAACCTTAGTCCATTAAAAAAATAAAAAGAGAAATAAAAAAAAATAATTTAGCAACAGCCAGAGAGCAGCTATCAAAGAATGACCTGCGACAACGCAGGATGAAATAAAGCGTGTGAGCAAGAACAGCTAACAAGTTCACCTGTAGTCAGCTTCTGTCAACCACTTTTTTGAGGCCAAGTATCAAAGCAAATCTGAGCATCAAGCAATTTTTTTCCTCCCCTGATTAGATCTTCTCTCTTCTCGTGAAAGATGTTATTTTAAGGACATGCTTCTCTCGTGATCTCAAAGTACTTACGCATGGAAAAGATGCTGAATGTGTCAAACCTCCCACCATAAGGAATTTTGCTGTTCTCTGAACACACCCCTAAACTGAGGCCATGAGTGACCCTAGGTGTGGGTCTGATTCTAAAATACAGAAATCCAGCCAGCACTAAAGCTTCACACAGAATCTAAAAAGTTATCACCATGGTTAACTGTGGTTCACCTCCACCTCTCCTTACATACTGTTTTAAGTAGAACAGCATGCAGAAAACAAGAATTACTCTACTTCAGAAAATGCTTTGTACTAAATCCATAACAAATCATTTCCCAATCCAACACGTTGTTCTTCCAATCCAGGAGACCTCCTGGACACACTCCTAATAGCACAAAATCCTTATCAGTCTTTCTTCTGTGACACAAAATACATAAAAATTTACCTCAGCCCCCATCCATGAAAGTTAAACCCTAAAATTTAGCCCTTTCATCAGTGCACAGATAGAGACTAAAAGCCATTAGGGAACCCACTCAGGAGAAAGCTACTTGAAACACTCCCATCAACTGCTGCCTCCTAGAAACACCATGCCAGTTTGGTTCACCTGTGTTCAAAAACAGCCTTAGTAAAATTCATCACCCTGAAAAACAGTCTGCAAAAATCGCAGCCTTCCCCCCCAAAAAGGGCTTTATAAACCTTGGATCACAATCAGCACTATCTACCAGTGAATCACAACTGCAGCAAATGCTCCTGAACACAAATGTAAGTTCAAGAACATGAACTTGCTCCTTCCTCTGAACTACCAAGGAAGGAAGGTGCTTGCACTGGGTTAGTCTTCACTACAGTTCAGAACAAAGAGTCTGTCCATCCAAGTCCCAGAGACATCCTGTAAAGATTAACAGACTTTGTCAAAATGACACTTGCCTGGGCTGAAAGGCTTTTCATGTGACATAAGCAGACTAAAGCAACACCATTAACTGCATCTTTTTATTTTGTAGGATGTAAGTGCTATTTGTTCCTGTAGTGTATTTGATGTTTCAGATTTGTCACAGAAAATTACGTATAAATTGTTCTACTCAGGTCTGAATCATCACGTAATGATTCTATTCAGAAAACCTCCAAAAAGAATGGGGAAAATCCGAACATGGAGGTCTCCAAGAAACATCTGAGCAGAATAAACAAAGGGCACTAGAACACAATCAACAGGAAGAGCTCTCTATAACACAATGCACAGGCTGCAGAGCTCTCAGCTCCAGCGGAAGGAAGCTCTAGTCAACAGTGCACAAAATAGGCAAGATCATGATGCAGCCCAGAAAGATGCCTTTGTGTTATTCCAAAAGTTCAATTTTTTTCAACTTACTGAGGTAGGAAAAGTGGGAGGAAAATAAAAATCTCACTAGAGCTTCACTTTCAGACTTTCATTTAGTACATTACAGAACTTCACTGCCTTCACTTTTGCTCTGTTCCTACATATACACCATAAAAAGAAGAGAAAAATCCTGTCTGATAATAAGAACACTGCAGATACATTATTCTGTCAATGAAAGAATGCAAAACATTCTATTAGCATTATATATGTTTATTTTATCTGTTATTTGTCTCTTTTCTGGTCTTTAACTTATACTGAAGGACTCAAATCAACCTGTATTAGCTTTATCATTTCTCAGCACAGTGACCCTGTTTGCCTTGGGATTACCACCATCACCACAAATAAAGCATCAACAAAATTAACAACTAAGTAAAATAAATATTGTTAGCACTTCTTAAAAGACAACCACGTGAAAATTCAAAGTTTTACTCCACTGCAACTAGAAGCATCCCAGTAAGGATAGCTCATCTTTATTTGAAAAAAGTTATCAGCTTTCCATAGTTAATGAGAATTGCTTGAGTGTGATTATTTGGAAATTATGTTTATGAACTTATTAATTCTAGCTTTGTTATAAATTGCCCAGTTCCTTTCTAGCTACTTTATAAGCTTCTCTCTTCACAACCATTATGCTAAAGCAATTATGTATGTTTTCCAGTGTATTTGCTGACAATTACTCCATCCATTAAAGACTGTCAGTGATATTTCGGCTAACTTCACTATAAAAAAAGACCAGTTCTACCTAAATTGCTAGTTATACATATAGAAGACAGGGAATGAAAAGAACTGTCTTAAAAACATGGAAACTGAATGGGCCAGAGACACAGAAAGTAAAAGACGAAAAGTTTCCCCCACCAGAATTTTGTCCTATTGGAATGGCCATAGAGACAAAAAGCTGACTGCAGTGCTCAGAGAAACTTTTTGAAGGAGAGGCTGTTAATTTTGAGGCAGAATCATAGACACAGCCTACAAAACTTTTAAAAACATCAAAAGTGGTTAGAAAATTGAAACTGGAAATTGTAGAAAGTAACAGACACACTAAAGTAGTGTTTGTGTATGACATACACTTTATTAACAAAGCAGCATTTACACACATACCAGTCCTGGCTGTTAATGGCATCTCCATATCCTGGTGTGTCAACTACAGTTAAACGCAGCTTCACCCCTCGCTCCTCTATCTCTACTGTAGAAGCTTCAATTTGAACTGTTCTCTCTATTTTCTCTAAAATAAAGGAACATTTGGATTGTTATTTGCCTATCAATTGCTGCAGAGATCCCCGCAGGAGAGAGCAATAGAGGAGGACCTGCAAACTGAAGTGTGTTGTAACCTACATGACATAAAATATTTTATCAAAATACACAAAGGAGTAGGCAAAATTTAACACTACGTTTTTGTAAGTCAACAAGAAATAATGAACAAAAACGTGGGCTTATTATGACAATATGTAAAAATAAAATCATAATACTCAAAAGCACAATAGATTCTTTGTCAAAAGGTTATTTACACCTCTAATCAGGATTTAAGGCACTAGAGACAAAAAGCAGTAAGAAGAAATGGGGATTAGAGCAAAACCACATTTAGGTATTTGATACCTAAAAGGTTTGGGAGGTGGTTTTTTTAATAACAACTGATAAAGAAACAGAAGCTGAGTCTTTGAAAGGAAATCTACATAAGAAAATGACAGCTCAGAAAAACATAATTTAGAAAATTTAAATACAGCACGACAAAGTGGTGTAATGGTGGAAGAATGAAGCAATATTAACTGAGAAGGACATGAAGTTTTATAGAGTGGAGTGTGCTGGAGGAACTGCAAAACCTCATTTACCTGCAGCTCCAGGAATATAACGTTCTGGATAAAGATCAGTCAGGAACAGACTGTTAATTAAAGTGGATTTTCCTAAGCCAGACTCACCTACAAACAAAATAATTCAGGTTATTAAGCATACACACTTTTTACTCCAAGATTTTTAAAGCACCTTGTCTTTCTCCAAGCCCACATATGTAGGAAAAATAATTTGTTCATCAGGATCCACCCTAGCTTTTGATATAAAAACATCAAAGGTTCAGCTAAGCACTTTGAAAACACCGGAAAAACAAGCCTCCACTGTTTTCATAACAGTTACATGAAAATTGTAAGTTTACTGTAACAGATGTCACAATAAAAGCTGAAAGGTCACACAGCACTTGGACTATAGATCTAGAGATAGTTCAGTTGCAGGGAAATCACAGCTTTTTTCACTTAAACTTACAAAATCAGGAGCTGTAACGCTCCTGCAGACAATTTCTGAGAGCTTGAAGGTTTTTCTAAGCTAGAAATTGAACCTGGAACACTGCTGGGAAGAAAAATAAGTAAAGCAATCCCAAACTAACAGTTAAGTATTGTACCCTTACAGTTAAGCCCATATATGTACTATGAAACTGAAAATCATTAAGCAAATTATTGAAAATTCACCTGAGAAGTTGCATAATTCTGTAACTTCAAATTATACTAATTTTGTCCTACATCTAAGTAATAAAGTTAAATGTGTAAATTTAGCTACTAAATCTGAGTTTCAAAAAATCACTTGTTTCCTAACTCAAAGAATCAAAGGAGTCAGCATTTAGACCAACTAGCCATACTATTTCAGATCCTACTAACCTGACCTTAGAGATGAAAAGGTTATCTGCATTTCTCATCATAAACTAAATGACACAAGAACTCCACAATTATCACAAATTACCTATTTATCTCACAAACACTGCTGAATATTGTCACCAAGTAATCCCAAATGGTACTGCAGAGCACATTTTCATTTTTCAGTAAGAGCTACAAAAGAGCAACAGTTCTGTGGACTCCCTTTGCACACGGACACCATTAAACTGATTTAATGTAATCATAATTCAACATGTCACTGGGAAGAGCTTTGTGCCTAAAGGACTCTCCATCAAAGAGACTGAGAGGTGCTCATTGACAGAACAGGCAAATTACAGGTTTATCTCTGATACCAGAGTGAGTCAGTACAGAACAGCAGAAAACACAACAGCAGCAGCATCACCATTTCAACAGCAAGATACTCACCACGAGCATTCATGCTTTCAATGGGGAAACAAGAGTCAAAGAAAGATTAAACAACTATCCCTATCATCTGACAATGAATCAGGAACACAAAAATGTCCTATTGGCTCCAAGGCATCATCTTTAATCATTATAAATACTCCCTCCTACTAAACACAACAAAACAGTAACAGATTTAATTAGAAAGTGTAGACACGTTCAAAGCTTCTTCTGTGTAACAGTCAAATGCAAAGTAGGATGATGCATATGTCTATCTGAAAGAAATTTTGTTGTTGTTCTATAACAGCCAAAAATACTTAAAGAAGTCACTTACCAACCACCATCAGTGTGAATTCAAAGCCCTTCTTCACAGACTTCCTGTGAACCTGGTTGGGCAGATTAGCAAATCCCACATAGCCTGCAGAGTCGGAAAACTGACAAGAAAACAAAGGTTGAATGTAAATGAGATCCCTTTCCCCCTAAAAAGCTGAAAAAGAGTTTACTTGATTCTACACAATAAAGTGCAGGGGTATATAAAGCACAAAGAAGAACAGAGAATGAAACAGTTTTTGCTGCAATAGCGAGGCAGACTTTGAAAAGGCTCATTTACCAAGCAGGCAGATATAAATAGAAATCAGATAAGTACCTTGGGCTACACAAACAAAAGTGTTCCCTTGGATAAAATAAAAATAAAAATCTGCAAGCTTGCAAGAACACACTGTTATTAATCTTAAGAGATAATTACAGCTAAAAATCTGTTCAAATTTGGTGTCTGATGCTACTATCTTCTATAAAAATAATGTATATGCTCACAGGTAAAAAACAAGAACATTGTACTAAGGGAGGATTACTGAGATACAATGACACAGAGATGTATCTTTTGCTTGTTAAGTAGTTCACCTATCTTCACAATCTTTAACTTCTAACACAAAAGCAGGAAAAAGAAACATGCCTGAAAAACTTATCAAAGAGATTTGGGCTATAAACAGGGCAGTCTGCTTCACCATCTGTTATCCACTGACTGAAAATCTAATAGGAGCCTAAATAAGAACTGCAGCCACCTGATTTAGGGACCAATGGGCTACCTGGAACCAGATGTTTTCTTCACAGATGGGTTTATGATAAGAACAGATTTTTTACAATGCCATACACTTCCAGTGGTGTGGGGGGATACAAGGGAAATCACATAAAAGGTAATTATTTATTTGCTAACAATCCTTTTAAAGCCTATCCACGTGGGCAAAAACACTAGAAATGAAGGTTTGTCATATGAAATTTCCTTAGGTGAAGGTACCATTTTAACTTTGTAAGCAGAAACTCAATGTCTGGTGAACACCAGAAAGCCTATCACTAGGATCACATGCAATCTCTCTCTACTAAGCAGTTCCTTTTAAGAAACACATCTGAAGCAATAAGGTATCATTTAGCACAATTTTACCATTTCAGTAAAACCACAAGTATTTCAGAAGTTGAACAGATTCTAGACAAAATTTTGGCTATGCAGCCATCTCTTTACCTTTACTTTTTCACCTGACTGAGACATGTTTCTTCACTTCAAGTTGCAGACACTGGAAAAAAAAAGTCATAGTGCATGTTAGCTGACTTGAAGATTACATTACTTTTAATTGTGAACTGATCAAATACATGTAATAATCACATTTTATTCCAGTAGAATGAAATGTCACATACTTAAAGATTACCCGAACAAACAAGCCATAATCAAGATGTCTTCCTTCTGTAATAAATTACGGGAGTATTTAATTTAAATACTTAAAAATTTCAAAACAGAAATATTCCTTTAAAGTGCAAAATATTAAAATTTAGTATATTTAGTACCACAACAAACTTTCACCCATCCTGTCTTCATAGAAGGATGGTTCACAGATAGGCGAATGTAATGCAAATGTTGCCCAAACATTACATTTGACAATTATTACAACATCCAAAAATTCCCATGAGAACAGGACACCTACATGATTCTCAGGTGAGGGTCAGAACATAACATTATTTTCAGTGACTTCAAAGTGCTGTTGCTGAAAAGGACACTACACTTGGCTAACCCATGCTGGACACAAAAATTCACCCCAGTGTGAAGGACTATCAGAAAAGATTTGTTCTTTAGTTTCAGACACCCAGAACAGCTGGACTTTGGCAAGCCCTTATCTCTTTACTCAAGGATGTTAGCTGTGCTATAGATTAGTTATCAGGGCAATAGCAAGGCCCTTTCATTTAGAGCAGCCCCAGAGCAGAGACAGGAAATGCAGAAGTGGCAGGAGCACTTCACAGCTTGGTTTTGACAATGCAGCTCTTGGCCTGGGAAAGCAGGGAAGTGACCTATGCAGGCACCTGTGTGTTCAGACTTTCCTGTTGGGTAGCAGGAGTCGTTTTAGCAGGATACAGTCCAGTTTCTGACACTGGCAGTTTGACAGTCAAATCCTGGCAGAGACACATTAAACTATGGACTGAATGAAACATCGAAGTTAGCATAATTGCCACTTGGAGTTTTAAAGAAAACAGGTCTTCAGCTCCCATGGTATTTCATTTGCCTTGCAGCAGGCACTTAAAATCCTGGCAGCTGTGCAGATATCAGTTACCCTACAAAGCAAGGAAAGTTGTTTTTTTATCTCCTCCAACTACTTTTCCCCCATACCCAGCTCATTTGCTTACTAATGAAAGCCCAATGCATCCATTGCCTGGAAAATAGGAAGGTCCTGATTCTAATCATCTTCTGTCAGCCTCTAACTGTGTATTCCTCAAAACATTCTGGAAAACATCCCTTAAGAATGGTTTTGAAAACACAGAGCTTATTTTTCTTTGACCAGTATTCAAAGGCTCATTCCAGCCTCCAGCCAACCATTGTCACAGATCCTGAAAGACAGTCACAAACCCACTGATAGAAGTAACTCATTGCTCTGTCCACATCTTGTTTCTAAGTTTGGAAACCTCCACCTTGACAATAAAATTAGTAACCTAGTTCAAGAGTTTAGAAAAGCTCATAGTTACTGAGTGCCAGTATAGATACACCTGACCCATTTCTCACAGTAATGCCAGGGGAGAAGCCACCCACATCAGCTGTCCATAGATAAAGGAAAGAGTGGGGAATGATTCAGGTTTCAATATTTATGGCAAATTCTCTAACCAATTCTACTTTAAACTGACAGTATAGTCACATCCATTGGGGCACTACTAAAGTTACTTGATTAAAAAGCAGAAGAGGAAAAATTGTTGTCAACAGATTATGACACATTCGGCTTCAAAATTAGTCTGTCATCTCATAAAAGAACATTTTTTTCATAAAATCATCTGTTCCACAAATACAGCTTACAAAACCTGTTTCCTACAAGGCAAACCACATTCACCTTGTGCCTTACTCTGACCAAAAAGTTGCTGTTGCCAAAGCAGCAGCCCAGCTGCTCTGATCACATCCTGACTGCAGCTCACACTTCCAGCACACTTCCAGTTAGTCATTTTCCAATGTATTCTGTTAGAATAGAAATGTGCTAGCTGAAAGTTACCTCAACAACAAAAAATCCCACAGAAACACCTGCTGTTCTACAACACTTAAGGTGCTGAGGTTCATTTGGGAGCTCAGTTACTCAGCCCTGACATTTTGCAATTCCAAGTACTGCCCTCATGAGGCTTCCTCGAAAATCTCCACCAAACAACTTCCCCGACGACCACGTGGTGTCTTCCCGAAGCTCTACCATACAGTACAAATCAAACCCTCAGAATTAACAAAATACCATACATTAAATCTTCTTACAGCACCAAACAACCGCAGCACTCTCAGCACTGCTCACAAGGGAGAGCTTGGCGCTGGACCAGTCCACACTGAGCACCAGTGACTGCAGAAACTCACAGCTCTGTCTGCACACAGCTCACTCAAACATCAAAACAACGTGGAGTGGAGTCTCTAACAACAGTCTGAGTAGTCTCACAGCTGGAAATAGTAACATCTAATTTCTTATCAATTGTCCAGAACAAAATCTATTAAAAAACCCCACAACTAAGGCAAACCAGAGCAAGAACTATATCTGCTCTGTTTTCTTTACATTTTCAAAGTACTCTTTCAATTAGTATGAGATAAGCAAAGCAGCACATACAAAACAGTTCAAGCAGAAAGGAATAGATAAGATACATTCACAACAACTTGCAAAAAGCAGTGAAACTTTATTTGTAAATAATGCTGGGCCCTATTTAGCAGGCCTAGCAGAAAAGAAGGGACACTGTGCTACAGTATAGGAATATCCAAATCTGGTTTTGAACAGTGGATGACATAATA
This sequence comes from Lanius collurio, assembly GCA_020086605.1. Taxonomy (NCBI): domain Eukaryota; kingdom Metazoa; phylum Chordata; class Aves; order Passeriformes; family Laniidae; genus Lanius; species Lanius collurio. The sequence continues at coordinate 3,350,412 of JACBWW010000031.1, read as the reverse complement.
AAGTTTCATTTCAGATCCCAGCAAATTCCTATCCTGAACAACATTATGTTGGCAATCTAAAGGACCAAAGGGTGACCAAGTTTAGTTGCAGCTGGAACGTGCCATCCCACCATCCTCTGCTAAGAACAGTATTCTGGTGAAAGAGAAAGACAGGGGAAGGAAAATGGGTCATTTCCTTTGTTCCTGTCAGGATGCAAGAAGTAAACTGTGAGGAACAGGCAGACTGGGAGCTTCTTAATAGGAACCAGCACAAAGAAAGCACTACCAAACATGTACAAAGAGTATTTCCATATAAGGGTATCAAACAACATTTTCAAACAATCATTTTGGAGGGACCTTACAACCATCTCGACAAGCAGAACAGCCCTCCTGATTTCTCAGATGAGGCTTCTTTCTTTCCATAAGAAGCTATATAATTTAGATACTTTTTTGGCAGTATTTAATAACCACAGAAAGCAGTGAAGACTTAAAAGGGTTTCCCAGTGCTGGAAATGGTCTCAAAAACATCAGCATTCTGAAGTCACTTTTCAGACTTAAAGCAGACAGAAACACCAGTATTTGTGGTTTCTCTCTAAATGCACTACAAAAGCCAAGGAAGAAATGTCAAATACTGAGTCATACCAATAATAATAGAAAAAATTACATGAATCTGTGAATCACTGAGTTCTAACAAGTGTGTCCAGCAGTCTGTTCTGTGTGCCATGCTTTGTTCCTGGCACATCCTCACCTCCACTGGCGGAAACCCCCTCCCTCTAGATCAACAATCCCAGGTGATTTCATTTTTCCTCATTAGAAATAGATATTATCAGTTGAAGGAATCATATTTTACACACTAATAATTCTGCTTTATTCTTAATCAGGAAAACTATTGTATCACTTCCACTAAATACAGAATTAACAGAAAATTCAACAACCCAGCTGTGACCTTTGCAGACAGACTACACTAAGTGTGAGCCACAGCTCTGGAACTGGAACTGATGTTCAGTGCTCACAAGTTCTACAGACTTGCTTCTGGTATTGTATTTGAACCAAGGAAACTGTACAGGAATTACTATTGGGAATGCATCAAAATTTGGAACATGCATGTGACTTAGGAGCACACATATGCACAGCAAAAGGAACAAGGACTAAGCAAGAGTTCAACCACCTGTATGAGCACTATTCTTAAAAGGTCATGAAAAAGCAATGCATAAACCTAAAGCTCTAATCCTAAATATTTTATTTAAAGTTGAATTTCAACGCTAACAAATGACTCTAAACAACTTCTTTTTGTAGTGTTTTTTCAACTCATATGGTCACTTGAAATGCACAAAGGAGGCAGTGACACCGTTCTTGTAAATGATCCGTTTTAGGGATGATGCTGTCCCTACGTAAGGAGCTTTTAACAGTATTTTTGCAGAGTTACTGTGTCACAAAAACACTTTTAAACAGACCTGTAATTGTGAAAAGCAGGGACTTTTTTAAATTAAAAAGCGAAATATATTAGCCACAATCACTCATCAGGAAATAGGCAGCTCTGCCTCCCATCCACAGAGCGTAAATTTAATTGTGTACACACTGGCAACGCACAGCAAACTGGTAAGTTTGTATTTAAATCACTTCCACGTCATGCATCAGTCTCACGATACCATCAAGTCTCTGACCTACACGTGAACAATTATTAAAGACAAAAAACCCCCAAAACCTAGAAAAACACCACAAAAAGAAAACCCAAGAAAGGAAGGCACTGGTTCGGTGTCTCCACAGCAGGTACGCGTCGCTCTGTGCATCCCCGGCTCCCGGCAGCTGCAATCCCTTGGTGGCTGCTGCAATTTTAGAAGCATCCGAGGAATGCCAGTGGAGACAGCACTTCCTGCTCCATCCTCTCCTCGCATCTCCAGCTACCCCAGCACCGCGGCCTTGTCCACATCTCAAATTAATCTCTGCCTTGTTTTAAAAACACATCAAGGTATGCGCGAAATGGCCCGACCGCGGCGCCCCGAGGCTCCTGCCCCGGTGCGCTTCTCCAGTCCCCCCACACCGGCTACACAAACCTCGCCGCGAGCGGCGGCGGGAGGCCGGACCGAGGCCATGCCCTGCAGGGGGCGAGCCCCTGGAGCGCTCTGGGGGTGGAGGCGCCGCCAGCGCGGGGGACGCGGCCCCTTCCCGGCGCTCACCTGAGGCCGCGGCCGCTCCCGCCGCCAGGCCGCGATCCGCCGCTCCCGCCCCACAGCCCTCCCGCATCCCACAACCCACCGCGGCAGTGCCCGCCTACCCCGCGCCACTCTATGGTCCGGGCCGTGCCGGAGACGGCAGCGAGAGGCGGCTCCGGGAGCAGCGAGAGGAGGGACAGAGCGTCCCCCGCTAGCTTCGGCGGGCGCGGCCATGGCGGCCCGCGGGCGGAGGCCACCGCCAAACTAACTCCTGAAGTGCCACATCTACACGGAATGGTTTGGTTTCTGTTTTCTACCCACGCATCGTTGAGCTTTGAGATTGCTCCACCTACAGCAGGTTTTAGCGATACTCCTCACTGGAAAACCTGGCTGGTGTGATAACCGGGAGAAATCGAGCTTACACTTTGTGCTCTTTGGTTGTAATGCAGTATGTAACACAAGCCTGTTTGGTTTTCAGATGCCCATTCACACAGGAAGCAAATTCCTCTCCCGAACATTGTGCAAAAGATCCAGTGTACTTATTTTACTTACACTATTCTCTTTCCTCACGGCTTTCCTTCTGGTCCTGTGAGAGCCTTGGTCGAGATCGTCGCTGAAGAGCTGAGTGGGATTCTCACCTGCAAGTTCTCTGAGGTATCAGGGCCTCCAGCAGACATAAACCTGGAGTGTAAATGATACAGTCACATTACAGAAACAGATCGCTTTCTCGGGGGGAAACAGTGTTACATAGCCCAAACTCTAAATGCAACACTATCAAAACTAAAATGCTACTAGCAGAAGTACCGGAAAGGTTTTTTTCCAACTTTCCCACTGCAAGAACTGTTCAGGAAAGTTTCTGGAAATCCATCCACACATTTTGAGGGGGCAATTTATATGTGTGGCCTAGCAGCAAATATTTTGATTTAAAATTCTGAATACCAAGAAGCACATTCCAGTTTTGTCTCTATTCCCATCCATTAAGCAAACAGGTTTGCAGCTCACAACAGGAAAATGTGGAAGTGAAACAAATGCTGCTGAAGGCAGACTGGCATTATTTGCAATTCACATTGTGCTGATATTATCAACTGAGCATTGATGTGATCTGAGTAAGAACAAGACAAAAGACAGTGAAAGTGCAAGCAAGTTCCACTTCCTAGGACAAAATATAATAACTCAGAGTTCTGATACACACTTATTTGCTGGAGGAGTTAAAAGATGCCATTTCAGTCTTCTTTAGACACTAGGGTTTTACTTTAAATTATTCAATGGATTTCCATATAGGTGTTTTGTACTATCACCAAAGGAACAACTGTGGCAGTTTTTCATTCACTAAATTAGAACACTGTGATGGACATAAGATTTTGCACACGTGCACTGCTATTACAAACAACTGTTTAGTATTTGCAGAAATTACATGAAATTAGCACAGACCGTGCAAAGCTACAGCCTGCCATCTGCACACAGTCAGGTGGGAGTTAGTGCTTTCCCATGACTGTCACTCCTTTCCTTTGGCAGGACTTAGTGCAAGGGGTGAACCAGCCTCCAGAAATTTCAAATCTTTCACTGTTGAGGTATACCAATATTTTTCCCAAGTCATGGCTGAATCAGATTGCTGACCAATTGTCACACAAAATGTTTGGGGAAGTCACAATCCTCCCCAAAAGGTCCCATTAGGCCAGAGAATGATGTAGGGAAGGGCACTTGGGGTAAGAGCAGAGGTCAGTCCCAGCCAGTGCCCTGCCTCTGCAGTGCCCAGGAGCAGATGCTTCGGAAAAGATAAAAGTAGCACCATGCCTGTATATCCTCCCAGCTTCCGGCAATCTGGAGCTCAGCAGCTTCCTGAGCCAGAAGTTTTTATCTTGGTAGTTCTCTCTTCCATGAATTTTTCTTCTTGCTTTTTGAACCCATCCCAACTTCTGGCATTAAAGAGCATCCTGTGACAATGAGTGTTACAGTGCATTACTCACTTGATGAAAATGTACTTTTGTTACTTTTGAAACCTGTTATGAGACTTGTTATGAAACTGCAGTTCACAGGAATGCCAGGCAGCAGAACTGGAACTATTTGGGATGTGTGACTGAGAAATGCTGCACTGCAGACACCTACAGCAAATGCAGCCCCCCTCAAATACATGCTGCATGTTTGTTATTTCTCACACCAGTATTGGCAGAGGTGCAAACAGAAGAATTGGTTGTACTGAAAAACACTGGTTAAATAGTCTAGAAATGTTCATGCTATGAACAGCAGTCTGACTGTGAATCACTCATTCCCAGAATTATTAATTAAAAAATGATTCTGCTTTATTTTTCCCTTGGAAATTCATATGCCTTTTATTAAAGTTCCTGGATACATCTGAGTTTACACTATCAAAAGCACAAAAGTCCTTCCTTGAATTCAAATTTCAACTTCATGTAGAGTCACATCTTAGTCAGAAATACCTCATGCATTCAGCAAAAGACATTATGTGCCTTTTGTTCCAGTCCTTACCAGAGAAAATGGATCATAATAAAATAAATATAGCCATAAACTGAAACCTAAATTCACTTTTACTAGATAAACCAACTCCACACTCCTTGGCATTACTTCCCTTAAGATATGCTGCTTAAAACTGTCATTTTTTTCAGTTGTGAGATCCCTTTTAACTTGATTTCCTTTCAGTGCAGTCTTTTCCTCACATAGGTGAATGTTTGGATTTGAGCCTAAAATTCTGTGTGATTGCTGTAATGGCTGCATTATAAAAGCAATTCATGGAGATATTGACTCACTGTAAGACACTGAGCATCTTGAACTCTCCCAGTCCTCCCTGGTGATAAAATTGCCCAAGGCCTGATTAAACAACTTAATCATAAATCCTTTTCATTTCCGTAAGATTTCAGTTTGTGTTTGATTAAAAATATTTTTGTATGCTTTGTCAATTTACAGTACAGGGCTCCAGGTCCAAACCTTTTAGAAATAAATCTGCTGCACACGGTGGGTGACATCCTCTTTTAAAGGATTACCAGAGAAAAAAGTGCTTTGATTGTAGCTAGTGTGAATGTAAGATACCATAATTTAGATATTCCCCGGGTTAATTTGCAGGATTTAGGTGTGCTGAAAGATGGAAATTTAAGGGTGAAGTTCTCATTGTCTGTAAGTGTTTGGGAAACTGCTGATTTGATCAAAATACTCTTCCATGTAGGGCTTTACCTATGGAATCACCAACGGGTGATCCCCATTTATCTATGGAATCACCATTCTAACACCTGAAATTTCCTCTGTTTTTGCAGACATGCCGCATCAGGAATCAGAGATGTCAGGTCCACAGAAGGCTGGTCTCACTGCTGAGCCCTTGTGAGGTCTACAGCTCAGAGCTGGAGCTCGGGCAGGGTACCAACAGGAAGCCACTATCTGTGCAATCACCAGGATTTACTGACACAAGCTATTTTACAAGTAGAAATCCATAAGAAAATGTGCAGCAGGTAAGTGTTTTCCCTTGCTGCAAAAAGCACCCAAGCTTCATTTTCAGTGGCACACCACAGGAAGTGAAGACTGGTTGATTTATAGTAGTCTCAGAGGAACAGAAGTGTTTCTTTTGCATTTACAAGGAAGTACAAGCCCTCCTTTTCAAAATGCTACTTATGGCAACGAAGAAGCAATAAGAAAAGCCTTCAAATATTCTCCAGTATAAAAGATATTTTGTATCTTTTAACCAATAACAGCCATCCTTTCTTCTTACTGAAAACAAACTTCCCTTTTAAGAAAGAAATCAGGATTGACCAAACAGATGTGTGTTATTCCCAAAAGCAGAGCTCATCTAAGACGTGTAGGGGCTGCACTGCCGAGAAGAGGTGTCCCAAATCTCCCAAACTTCTTCTCAGCAACGCGTATTTCCTGGGACACTTGATAAATGTAGTACATTTCCCATCACTAACCCTGAATAGTTTTCATTAACTTCATGGTCATGTCTTTACTAATTACTTTCAACATCTGCAAAGTATATCTAAAACAATGACATTACTCATTGCTGACGCTGCTCTTTACAAACTGACATCAGATGTGATTTCCCAAGAATTACATGGGAAAGAGATCTACCAGGATCCTGGTACACCACAATCTGTGGAAGGAGGCTAACTCTGGAAGAGGACAAAATTAAACTACTTTTGTCCTGAAGGAAACATGATGTAGAATGAACCATTAGGCATGAAACAATGTGTATTTCCTATAGGTTCCTCCCCCATCCTGCCTATACAAACTTTAATATGTTATGTTCTCAAGATCTGTCCATAGCATAAAAGAGATATGTTTGAAGTGGCATGGCCTAAGCATATATTCAGTGTGATCTTCTGATGAGCAGGATGATCAAACTGTTTATATGCTTATCTACATGACATTCTAAACTTTGGGAAAGGGCCTTCATTGCCCATATTAACTGCCCTGGAACACCATTAACGTGGGGTTATGGTTGTCCAGTGACACCACAGTGTTCTCTGGAAAGCTAAATGCAGAAAACAAGGTGCTGAAGGGTTGGCTGCACAGCAGCTCACCAGTGCATCCCAGCTGGTCCTGACTGTGGTGGCTGGAATTGTTCTCAGCAGGCCATGCTTTCCTAGAGAGACATGAAGATCAATTCCAACACTAGGAAGTTTCAAGTGCTGCTCCAGAAGTTTGTGTGTAAAGAAATTCAAGCAGGGAGCTATGGAACTTAGTTCTAATGATGGTTTACCACTATTGTTTTCCTCATTCAGTGAGGAAAGCACCTGTAACACTCTCAGCGTTCCCACCGTGTGTAGCCCTGGCTACATCCAGGCAGAGGGTGTGTGTAAAGAGCAGACTGATACAGGGCTAGGGCCACTGTGCCTGGAAAGGGATATACAGCAGCAAATAAATGAAGGCTGGAAGCACATTTATTATTCTTTCAGTGTTCTTCCAGCTATACATTTATCTGTTTCGTTCCTTTCTTTTACGTGAGTCTAGTCACATCACCACTGAGGGGGAGCAGGACATCCCTTCCTCAATCCCAAAGGCCAGCAGCAACACTTGTACTTGTGTTTGATTCCACGTCGTTAGCACCAGTCACTGAGAACACTACTTGTTCTTGGAAAATTTTGGTCTGGCTTTCTTTTTGCTCAAAAGATGATCTAAGAGAAGAAGTGAAAATTTCATGTTAACCACTTCAGCTTGTTTGCAAAATAAATGATCTTAAAATAAATCCTGTGGTGAGATTGTGCACTCTCATTTTGCAATAACCTGTTCATTTGACATGGACTCATTTCCTATGGGCCAGTCTTCTGACGTGTCACACTGAAGACACATTGGCACTGCTGACATGCAAGAACTTCCTGGAGCCCTATCCTAGTATGGAATCTCTTCTGTTGGGAAAAGAATTGCTCTTTAAATGATAATTCAGAAAGAAGTAATCTTTGCTGAGAAACCTCAGGCTTTCTAAATAAAGAACAGCCTTTGCCTAACCCCTCTGTGTTTGTAAATCTCCCTGCCTTTATTTTAGCACTAATTAGAATACAAAATATGGCACAAAATCAATCTCTAATAGGCTTCCTAATTCTTCACCTTTGCCTATGTCTGATCCAAAAATTACGGTAAGCTGTCTTGAGATCATTGGGCTTTTAATTAATCTTTTGAGTCATACTCCATCTTATTCACACAAACAATACGAGGTTTGTGCATAAGATTGATCCCAAATGTCATTTTCCCTCTGTCTTCCAGATGCTTAATATTTTAGGGATTAGACAGAGCAGAAGCACTTAGGTGAGGGACTCTCCACAAATTATAAACCAAGAGTGCTCTGCACACTACATTTCAGGTCCAAAGGCAAATCTATCCAAACATTGCTGGTGGGAAGCCTCGGGGCTGAGCAAAGCCCTGGCAAGGCTGGAGGGTTGGGCACAGCAGGTCTGTGCCATGGGACAGGGTTCATACACCAGGACAAGCAATGCTGACGAGAGCCTGGACTCCCCATTAGCAGCCTTCCCAATAACTCTGTGCCTGATGTTTGTCCTGATTGTCAGGAAAGGAGCAAAAATACACCTCTAATCCCCTCTTGCTATAGTATGTGCAATTGTTCTCAGCTTGAATACCACTTCCGCCCATTTTCACGGGCTGTAAAGCCCCCTATGTATCCCCCTGGAATAATTTAATTAATACATAGCTGAAGCAGAAATAGATGTAATGACAGGAATGGTCATTTGTTAAAGAACCACTTTGCTGCAAAAACATTGTGCCTTTGAGTTTAAAGGAACCCAGACTTTTCCAGCAAGGGTTTAACTTACAAGGAGGGATAATCTTCACTAAACACCCCAAATAAAACATCATGCTGATTCGTACTTCTGTTTAAAAAAGTAGAACCTTTTCATTTCTGGGAGTTTCATTTCCAGAAATGAAAAGTTTTGATCTTAACACCATCAGAAACCACAACACGCTGACGCTGATGGGGTCCTCAGGCTTCCCAGCAGCTCTGTCAGTCAAGGTACCAGTAAGTCAAGTAAGCAAACCTGTGAGCACCTTGCATTGGTGGTCTCATTAAAGGTAGCCTGTGCAACAGACTTTTAGAATCAGGGAATAGAGTAATTAAAATGGATGTTGTTGCCAGTAACCAGGATAAAAGCTAATATCTGCAGTAATGAAAAGAAACAGACAAAAGTGAAATTCCAGGAATGGAAATGCCTCTAAGCAGAAAGGTTCGGTTGCTCTGTGATTATTAAGCATGTATTTCCCCAGAGAAATAATTGCCTTGGATTAAGTGATTTGTAGGAATCAGTTGCTGGGTTACAGGTAGCAAGGGAAGGTGAGATGAGGGTTGCAGAGGTAAAACAAGCCATGGGCTGGTGTCCTTTCTCAGCCCAAAGACCCAGGCAGCTGCGCCAGCCCCATGAGTGCCTCCCAGCCAGCACAGGAGCACACACAGGCCATGTATTAGAGGAAACTTGGAGTTCCGTGCTCCCGGGCAAGTGGCAAGGGTGGGGCTTTCCTGTGCTTATGGGCTAAGATAACTGGCATTTCTCCCCCCTTTCTTAATTGTTCTTCTGTGCTGTTTTCTATATAATCATTATTATCATCATAAATACAGATGTTATTCAGTTTCAGCCTGTGTTCTGGGTTTCTTCCTGTTCACCTCTGAGATATCTCTGTGTCTGTGGATGGCTCTTTTGCACATTCTCCTCTCCCTGACACCAGGGACTCTTCTGAGTGATTGTAAGCAGCCTCAGTTTGACAGACTGCACAGCCCCAGTCACACATTCCTCCTGGGCTTACACATTGGAATTTGCAGTTTTGAATAATTGAAGTAAACCGTATGTATTTTATATACAACTGGAAGAGGAGATAAATCCTCTGAATTCCGTTTACCAGGCAGTCTTTGTTAGGAAGACATTTTCCATGCTAGAAATGTTTACAGCTCCTCAGGCAGAGATAATCAAAAGGCTGCAGTCATCATATGTCAGGATGTCCAATTCCATGACGGTCCACAAGCTCCTGATGTTCTTGTATTTCTTTTTTTTGGGTGTCTTGTGGCTATTTAAGTATCTTGTGACTAAAGTTCATCTTCTGGTTGTTAAAAAAAGGAAGTGAAAGGCCATATCCAGTGTGCTGTGACCTTGTTGTCATCCTCCTGTTACTACACTGGGGTCCTCTGCTGAAGTCACCTGTCAGGACGTGCGCAGGACATTGCTCCTTGTTACCTCAGCAGTCACATCCTCATCTGTCAATCCATGTGATTCCTTTAACCTTTAACCTTTGCTTATTCTTTCTTCTGCTGCTTCTGCTTCCATTAATGCTGCATTCATATCAGTCTTAAGATTTGGATCACAAACCCCTGCATGCCACAGTATGTGCTGTACATTTTTGCACAACAGAGAAAACCGCTTATACAGGGACAGGAAATGTGTTGTTTTCAACTCTGTGATCTCCTCTACACTGAAAGGACACTTTGGGCTAACTGAAACTGAATATAGTCAAACCAATTCAAAAGTCACTGTGAACATAACTTTCAATTTTGTCTAAAACATTTAAGCTTACTGCAATCCAAACAAGCTTTTCTCAGGACACCCAGTGCAAAGCCACTGGAACACAGCTCCTCATGAGTGCTGTGAGGCAGCTGGTGAGATCTGTTCTCTTTCTCCAGCTGCTGTAACTGCAGCATTCACACCACAAACACTCCCTGCATCAGCCAGCCTCGGGGGCTGAGACCTGCTGCTGGCTGCAGGGGCTGAACCAAGGCTACTTTGCAAGAACAATCCAGGACACCAGCAGTTCATGAAGAAACTGTAGCAGTTACAGTGTCTGCTCAGCCTGATGATAAAACCTTTTGTAAATACAGCATTTTTGACAGGGGCATGTAACTCATTAGCATACCATAAAGAATCAAAATGTACTTGAACAATTAAAACACTAAAGTTAAGTTTGGAGTCTTTGTGAAAACATGTATAAATTTTATGCCTTGCTCTTGGCTTCAGGACAGAGCAAACAGAGTTTCATGCCTGTAGTAAGCTAAGAGCAGTTATTCTTCACGGACCAAACTAAGGGTCTGTCTGCTGGTACTGACAGGTGACATGCAGATCCCATATTCAAAGCGCTTCCATTTTCAGGGTGGCTCCTAAGCATTTGACAGTATTTTCTTAACTTTGCCTGACAGAGTGTGCAGGAGAGAGCTGTACCTGTCCATCAGTGCTCAGTCTCCTGAAAAATGATCAATTAGACTTCGATAACCAGATCTTCCACAATGCTGAGTGCCTGTATTGACAAGACCTCTCCGAAGGTCTGGCTGCGGACTTTATCAGTAAATAGGAAATACACAGATAACGGCTCTGAAAGGAATTTGAGCAGCCGAAATCCGAGACAAGATGCCTCCCGCCCCACGCTTAACTTGGAACGGGCAGCGTCCCTACGAGCTCCTCCCGGAGCAGGGTGTCGGGGAGAGCAGGGCGCAGTTTCCCAGCTCCCGCGGGACCCCTCGAGCAGCACGAAGGGCCGGACCCCCGCCGCCTGCCCCTGCCCCAGTCCCGGCCCCGGCCCGCGGCGGGCGGTGCTGCTGCCCGACAGGGCCGGGCCAGGCGGGACGAGGGCGGAGGGCGGGCGCCCCGCGGCTCCTCATAAAGCGCTGCCCGCGGCCGTGCCGCTCAGAGCCGGCTCGGCAGCCGCCCGGGGCAGCGCAGCAGACCCGCCGCGCCTTCCTTCCTGCGGAGCCCGTGGGACAGCGGTGCCAGCAGCATGACTTCGGCGGCAGTGGAAATTTTGGGGCTGGGACTAGGCATCCTGGGCTGGGTGGGGGTGATCCTGGCCTGTGGGTTGCCCATGTGGCAGGTGTCGGCCTTCATCGACGTGAACATCGTGGTGGCGCAGACCATCTGGGAAGGGCTGTGGATGAACTGCGTGGTGCAGAGCACGGGGCAGATGCAGTGTAAGGTGTACGACTCCATCCTGGCGCTGCCGCCCGAGGTGCAGGCGGGCCGGGCGCTCACCGTCATCGTGGCACTGCTGGGGCTGGTGGCGCTGATGGTGACCGTGGTGGGCGCGCAGTGCACCAACTGCATCCGGCCCGGCAAGATGAAGTCCCGCATCGTGATCGCCGGCGGGGCCATCTACATCCTCTGCGGGGTCCTGGTCCTCATCCCGCTCTGCTGGTTCGCCAACATCGTTATCAGCGACTTCTACGACCCCACCGTGCCGTCGTCTAAGAAGCGGGAGATGGGGGCCGCGCTCTACATCGGCTGGGCGGCCACGGCCCTGCTGCTCTTCGGGGGCTGCCTCATCAGCTGCTGCTCTTGCTCCCAGCGCGACGAGACCTCCTTCCCCGTCAAGTACTCGGCGCCGCGGCGGCCCACATCCAACGGCGAATACGACAAGAAGAACTACGTCTGAGCGGGGCTGGCCCGCTCCGCGGCCCCGAGGGGCACGGACGGACGGCTGCGGGCCGGGAGCGTCTGCGAGGAGCTCCAGCGCTCCCCTGCCTGGAGGCTTTTCTTAACTGGGACCCCCGGGAAGCGGCGGCCCTGGGCAGGGCAGCGCCCCGCTGCCCTCCAGCCCGGCTTCCCGACGGGTCCGGCCGCTTCGCTGCGGGCAGCGCCGCGCTCGGCGCCGCCGGCTCCCGGTACTGACCAACCGCGCTGGCGGGCGAGCAGAGCCCTCCGCGGCCGCGCAGAGCAGCCGAACCAGCGTCTCTCGCGGCCGGAGGAACCGAGGAGCTCGGGCGAGTCACGGCGGCTTTTACCGGGACGCCCCGTCCGGGCTTCGCCGCTGCCGCCTGCCCGCCCGGCTCCGGCCGCAGGCCCCGACCCTTCCCCGGCGTTATCGGGACACTTGTGAGTACTTTATCGCCCGCTGTCACTGCCGGTGCCTCGGGGCACCGCCTGACTGCTGGCACCGGGCGTCGGGTGCGCGCTGTAGCCGAGGAGCAGCTTCCCATCTCCGTCATCTCTCCCAAAAGGCTTCATCTGGCAGTTCCCTCTCGGACTGATAAGGGGGGGTTTGATCTATTTGGGCAAATAAATAGGGACTCTGTCCAAAGCATGACACTAACCTTGGTCCTTAATCCCGCAAGCAGTAACTGCTTGGAGAAAGTTACTTGACTTTCTTGAGTTGTTTCAGTCCCTCAGTGAAATGTATTGGTTTGTGTATTTGAAATCTTGAAAGAGATTTCAAGTAGTTGCTGTCCTTTAGTGGAGTACAAATCGGATAACGCTGAGTTGTCCCTTGAGGTTTTTCATCCCTTCTCCTTCTTCAGCTTATGCTCTGTTTTTACTTGAATATGAACTCATAGCCAGAATTATTCGAGGTTTAGATTAAGAAATCTAGGAGATCACTGTATGTCCTGGCTCCAGCAGCGCCTCTGCTCCTCTCATCTGCACTACAGGAGACTGGAAACATAAAAACTGGGGAATGATGCCTTTGTGGCCTACTTGCCAAGCTCTGCTTGCTGCCAGTTTTGAAATGTGTGTTCAGTTGGATGTGCACTTGGTTGGCTCCCCACCATGATTTTGTTAACACGTGCTTTCCTTCATTTACCAAATCAAGCAAAAAAATTGCTAGAAGAATTTTACCAAAAATGTCTTGGCTGAGACTTAATGCCAGGTGATCAGTTGTGAAGTCATGACTCTCACAGCTCTCAGATCCTCTGCATTGCCTTGGTAACACTCTGCAGACTGGAAGGAAGATGTTTTGGGCAACATAACTGATTTTCCTGAGCTCAACACCTCCTGAACTTCACCACAGCCTGAAATATTAGCTTACACTTTTTCATTTTACACTGCAGAGACAAACCTTTTTAAGGGAGGGGCTTAAGGGGATGGTGTGATACTCCTCCAATCTAATTACTTGTAAATCCACACAGGATTATGCTACTGCCGGTGGCAGCATCAGCATTGCCATAAGGAGATTTCTGCCAAGAGTTAGCAAGGAAATGTGCTGTTTATACTCCTCAGAGAGCAACTCTGGGACCTCATAGGTCCTCACAATCACATAGCAATACAAAAAAAAAGTGCACACCTGACCTGAGCATTAACTCTTGCAGCTTTCTGATAACACCAAACTTGTGGACTAACCATAGCTGTGGGTCTGACAGATTTACATTGACTCTGTTCTTGCCTTGCTTAGCAAACTTAAAACTCTGGAGGTATCAACAATTCACAAACTGTAATAAGAGACTAAATCTTTGTCCCTGCAAATTTTGATTTGAATATTGAGCACATGATTTACCTCTTTTGAAGATAACTGCTTTTGTTTTGTAAACACATAAATAACAGGGTCTGTTTTATCTGACAATACAAAAGCAGCAGTATGTCTACAACTACTTCTCTATAAAGAGGTGCAGTTCTAATGCTGTCTCCCTTTAAATAAAAGCTGTAATATTGTCTTTATGATGTGATATGTAGTTTTGATACAAGAATGAAATATTCTGTATTTCATCATTGCAACTTTTTAAAAACAGTATAACCTTGTCAACTGTAAATGTATTTAAATGCATCTATTTTGCAAGAAATCTACCAACGTTGGCTTGTTATATGGTTTGGTGCCTTTTTTTATTTCATGACTACTTTAAATTGTAACATCCAACTGTATTTGTCACCCACCCTTGCTCAGCTCTCTGGTGTCTAGAAAATGAGTCCACAGATATTAGTCCAAATCCTGGACCTCACTCTCTTTTGTCTCAAGTTAAAAAAAAAGTTAAAGAACTAAACCCCACTGACAAACATGTCTGCATGTCTCTGAACAGTAGAGGCTTCAGAAGTGCTGCAGAATTTGTGGTCTGACCAAGAGATGAAATCTTTCTGGACAATGCATCCCTAGCATTTCAAATCAAAACTGGTGTCTTTGACAGGGGGAGGGAAACTCACGCCTTAGCAGGGAATTTTAACAAGCCAAATTTCTTGTATCAGGGCAGGACTGGATCCTCTTATAACCAAAGTCTGAAAAAACTACACAGAAAGAACTCTTGGAAGAAGCCAGTGCTAACTGTCCACGTGCTACTAAACATAGCATAATCCTACCACAACCATAACTTGTGGCTGAGGTCAGTGGGGCAGCACCCAACAATACTTGCAGGAAGTGGGGTCCATTTTTAAAAATATTTTTCTATTTACTCTGTTCCTTCACTATCCTTAGTTGTTGCTGTGCTTTAAAAGACAACCTCAGAGAATGCTGTTACTGATGTCACTGGCTTCGGGGTAAAAGTCTAAGTTGGTTTTTGCTATGATTTGTTTTCTAAGAAAAAAGATCTAGTCCTGAACTTAAAAACTTGGAAGTGCTCAGGATCAGGCCTGAACCTCACCCCGATAAAAAGATAAATCTATAGCACTTGTTTTCTATTTTTATTTTGTATTTATGATTTCGCATAAAAATAAAAACATGTAAACCAATCCCTGAACAGGGTCACTGTGCTTTGTGAAAGCCACTGGAGTGTTTGGGCTCAGGAAGGTGGGGTGTGATATTGGTGCCCAGAGGGAAATTACCTGGGCTACCTTTGGGGAAGAAGGAAGGGCTGCTCCCTTGCCGAGCAGAGCAGTCAGCATCCCAGCTCTCCACTGAATCCTCAGACAAAAGAGAGCAAGTAGCAGCAGTTGGTCTTGTGATGTGAGCACATTAGGAAGTGGAGTGTGAGTCTCAGCTATTTTGGGAACAGCTCTAAGCATGAAGCTTTTGAAGCTTTCAATTTCTACACATTTAAACTAAAAGGAAAAAATCCTGCTGCTTGGATCAGCCCCAATATGACCTGATACCCTAATTCTTTCTGCCAACTATTTCTTTTTTTTTTTAAAGTGCATTCAAGCTGGGGAAAAACATTTTCACAGATGCAGGAGAACAGAATCTAAAAAAAAAAAACCCAAATCAATAAGGACTGGTAAAGTAAACTACACAGACTAATTGCTAGTGGAGAAATCATATTACCTAAGTTATATGAGACTGCCAGGGAGGATATTCAATATTTTCCTTTTTTTTTTTTTTTTTTTGCAAGATTTTCAAAGCTTTGTTCTAACAAACTGTTGCTTTAAAAATGAAGAAAAAACATCTTCAAAGCCTTCATTTTGCAGCATTCTTGCCAGCTCGGTTGAGATTAACAAAAGCTCCTTGCCACCCTCCCATTGCTATGCACATGCTGAGCTGGAAAAAGGGTGTCTGTCGGCTTGGCCTTTGTCCTGCTAAACGAACCATTTCATAGTTATGAATTTGGAAGTAACCTGCAGTTCATACCCTGCAAATCTGGTTAGATCCTGTCTGTGAAAAGAAGGGAAATGCACCAGGCAAAGGGAAAAGGAAGCTCAATCAGTCACGTTTTCTGCAGGATGTTTAAGGAAATATTTCCTTTTCCTGTCCAGAGATGTTTGTTGGGCATCTGCTCTTTGGAACATATGAAAACATTTTACTCTTGAAGTGAGAAAGCAGTGTAACTTCAGATTTTTATTTAAAATCTATTCTGTGATCAAATATTATGCAAGGAATTTGTTCTTTTTCCTTGGCCATCTTTCAAACCCCAAATGAAGGTATCCTCCAACTCATCCATGTATCTGTAATGCTAGAAGATAATCCTGCCTGTCAGGAGCCATATGCCCCATGGAAGTGCCAAATTCATGCATATATTCAACAATATATTAATGCAGTATTCAGCATCAGATGGTACCCACAATGCATCCCTTTTTGTGTGTGCACTGAAGAAGAAAATCATTAATTAAGTACACGTGTTTGAGGATTTGCTTTTATAAGTCTGCTTGGTAAAACATAACAAATATTCCTGCTGTATTAGGTTAATTGGGAGAGAGCAGGTGAATTCTCTTTTCAGGTCAAATACTGCTTTTGTTTTAATTGTAACCTGATTGTGATGAGACAAATCATTCCAAAAGCAAAGCCTCCAGAGGTCTTGTATTTCTATTTTGGACGTGACTGACTTCTGTCATTCTTCTTTTGATCAGACCTTTGTTTTTTGTCCGTGTGTGTGTGACTGCTCCAGGCTGTTCCTTGCTGACTCTCTGCAGCAATAGGCTCTCTGTCTAGAAACCCCCTTCTACCTACTAGAACCCTCAGCTGGAATAAAAGGAGAACTTCAACCACTGCGTCACTGATAAAACCTCCCATGGCAACAGTGAAGGCTTTACAGCTGCTTGGATACACAAGACTTCCTTCAGCTTTTCTTTTTCTTAATCACAGATTGAGACATCATGAATCAGTTTAACAGTGTCCTTTGTCTGTGGCATTTGGGGATTTTGTTTTGCTTTCCCCTCCTTCCAAAGCTCACCATGTGGATTCAACCCAAAATGGGACAAAGAAAGGTAGGGAGTAGTAGGACTCAGCATGGAAACAAGTGTTGTGCTGAGGGCATCTGCCCAGGGCTCGTGCCAGTCTTCTCATGCTTGAGCCCAGCTGCACCCTGGCCACTCATCTATTGCCCTGAGTGAGAGCTCTGCCTCTCTAAAACTGGCACCTATGGTTTGGGTTGCTGATCACTGTACCCAAATAAGCTCAGGATAATGGGGGATCATATCACACAAACTTTACCACTTAAAATGTGAAAATACTCATCAGTATCAGAGCCTGTTTTAAAAGTGATACAGGAAAATGAATATATGAATGAGTCTGGATGTCAACCATCCTGACTAGAATTAGTTGGTGCATTAACTGAACTACTGGCTTTAGTTTTTTGATTTGAGAACAATGGAATCATACAGTGTGGGGAACTGTACATACAGCACTGATTAAAGCAAAAGAAGAATGAGCCTTGAAACTACTATCCAGCTGTTTTGGTCTCAGGCTACAAAAGGAAAAAAAAATGAAAACACCCCACTCCACAAGCCACAGCCTTTTCAATAAGGCACACAAATCTCATTACATTAATAATGGAGAGTAAATGACAAGACCACCTCCAATACCCGGAACAGAACAGTACAGAAGGACTTTGACCATCTAGAAAACCAGGCAGAAAATAAAATAAGCTACATCTTCTACTCTGATCCTCTTTGAATGGTAAAAGCCACTCAAATTGACTAAAGCCCTGGCAGCAGCTGGCAGGGTATTCATAGCAGGTATGGTGTTTTCCTGGAGCCCAGCTGATATGTCACCCACACAAGTTAGTCTTTCTTTTGGAAAAAATAGCCTTAGTTTAGGCATGGTGAAAGTCGCCCAGTGCTATTATGCAACAGCAGTGGATCCATTCCTTACTACACCTCAGCTCCAAACCCAGGGATGTTCCCTTCTGGTGGATCCTCCAGGCTGCACCAGCCAGGCAGAGAGTTTGCATGGCCCAGGGAGGTGCTCTGGTGTACACAAACAGAACAGATGAGATGAAGCCTGTTCGTGTTTATTTACAGTGAAGAACAAAAGTAAATGTTTAAAATAGCTGATTTTTCCAGGCAAACAAAAGATAACCCTCTCAAAAGGGACTCTGGTCCAGTGAGCAAGCTGTGAACTCTGTGCCAATTGTATCATCCTGTGCATCTCTCATTGCTGGCTATGTGCTGCAAGGAGGTAAGTTACACGTGCACATTTTAGGTCTTACACCTTCTAACAACAGCTGTGCTGGCTGTGGAACATTTTGGGGTTTTTTGAGATAACCAGAAGATTTTCACTGGTTGAACAAATGCTCTAGAAGCTAGGAGATGCACAAAACCAGATCCTACAACAACAATTTTAACCTGGTAGCAAAAATAATTTGCCATGTTAAATGCATTTTTGGGTTTCAGCTGTGTATGTTCCTAAATTTTCAACCAAGCAGGTTAGCTGACAGAGCTCTGAGTGACATTCCTCTTGATGCCATGCCAGGTACTGTGACAATCTGACCATATGTGGATACCTCTGGGCTCCGTTCCCGCTTTCAAACACATTCGGAGCTGAATCGATTCCCCTCTGTTACACTCACACATAACTCATTAGCATTAACTGTGCTTGTTATCAGAACACTTCCACAGAAGGTTAAACCTTGAGTGAATTTAGGCTTGGGCACAAAAGATCACTCAGGAAAGAAAAATAGGCACTGCTTGACAAGAACATATGTGAAATCTCAAAATGGTACGATTCAGTTTCAATACACCTTCACATATTAGAAGGATTGGGGCAAAAAGCAACAATCACTAATTCTTATCAGCTTTAACAAGCGCCTAGCACGGCAGAATTCTTGCACTATGTATATTTTTAGATTACTCTTCCAGTTATAATGTTCTGTCCTTACTGTATATCTTTTGTTAGAATTAGGATATCTGCTGCAGCAGCCTGGATAACCTTTAGCCTGAGCTACAAAACCTTTAACAGTTTCCAATTATAACAGCAATCTTTCATTCTATAATACAAATAAACCCAAGTGTTATCTCAACACAGAAGACTCACATGAATACCCAATGACTACAGAGTGATTTCACCATTTTTTTCCTCTATAATTTCCTGCTATTATTTCATTGGAAGTGACTGCCAAGATCCGAGCAACATAATACATTTCACTGTTTACATCTACTGTATTTTTGTTATACTGTTGACATTTCAAAATGTTGACATGCAAGGCAAGTTTTAAAAATTGAACATCTACTTGAATTCCATTATGTTCTTGAACCCTTACGTTATTTTTAGGCTGTCCTGTTTTCTCTTGATTTTCTTGTCTTGTCCAGTTGAAAATATCTATGCATGCAAATACCTGCCAATTTTATAAAATTTAACTCCCACATCTTGTGGAGTGGAAGAGGAGTTTCTCTTTTTCAGAAAGGCATAAGATACATTAATGTCCCTTTTCAGACATATGGAACTAGTTTCCCCGTAAATATAATCTTTGTCTACTGTAACAATGTGGATTGAGCAGCAGTTTGGAGAGAGTTCCATTGGGTGGGTTAGGAAGAAACTAAACAAAGGCATCATTAAAGCAGTTATTCTGCAACTATAGATAGTGGATATTCCCAGAAGCCAATATCATACTAAGATTCTAGGGCTAAAATGCTGTTGCTTGGATAATATTAAAATAGATTTTTTGTCTACCTGAGGTTATTAATGACCACAACTACTTAA
Source organism: Lanius collurio (assembly GCA_020086605.1). Taxonomy (NCBI): domain Eukaryota; kingdom Metazoa; phylum Chordata; class Aves; order Passeriformes; family Laniidae; genus Lanius; species Lanius collurio. The sequence goes on along the minus strand of JACBWW010000031.1, from coordinate 3,330,817 downwards.
GACATCCATACCATCATTATAGTGTCCCTCCTAAAAGGAAAACTATTATCCATGGCATCCTGCCCAGATTCCTGCAGAGCTGATTACATTCTTTAGAACCTGCACTTTTAGTTCAGTACAGCAATCCTGACTTTATACCTGGATGCTGTATGGGCTCATTTCACATTCTGAAGCCATTACTGACATCTGTCCTAAAGGCTGCTAATAGGTGTTGGGAAGAGCAACCCATTTTTCTCTCACAAGGTTGTAGATTTTTTTGCTTTCTGTCTGCAAAATTCTGCCTGGCAGAACTGGCCTCTGGCAGATTGCAGTGCAAGTGTTGAACTCCACTGGTGTGTAGAAAACAAGCCCACTTCAAAGGCAGGGTAGGAGAGGGCGCTAAATTTTAAGACTGAGGTTTTTTCCCCTTGATAGAGTTACTGAAGTCTGAGTCATGTCACAATATGAAATAGAGAATTTTAGTTTTAGTACCTGTTGCTGCACAAGAATTTGGTTTGTGAAGGAAAGGGCAAACTGCAATCCCTCTCCTGAACCAAAATGTCTTAGTCTGTCCTGCCCTCAGAACAGGGGCAGGCAGGAGGCAGGAGCACTTAAACTGCTGGGGAACTTCACTTTGTGACCTTGCAAGTAAATCTGAATGGAACAGAAGGGTCTTAACTGAGAGGGAGAAAAAGGAAAGACAAAATGATAGTGCTTTACAATGAGCAAAGTCGGGTAAGACCCCACCCTGCTGAAGGTGCCAAACCGAGTGTCTGAGGTGACAGAAAGCACAGACACTGTACCCTGACAAACAGTTAACAGGAATGAGAGCCTGGAAACGGAAATGAACATATCCAGGGCAGAAGCAAAAACTAAACCACTCAATTAACTTAAAATGTAAATGTAGAACTACAGTTAACTTTGTTTCAGATTGTACCCAAGTTGAAAGTACAATAGGAAAGGACTTTTTTAACAGACTAGAAAATAGTGCACATAACATGTGTGTAGGTAAGGTGGTGAATGCCCTGGACAGTGGGAGGGTTTAAAACTGATCTCAACAATGTACAAGTTTTTTTTTGTTCTAAAAACAAAAGGATAGAACTAATATGAGTGATTGAACACTGGATAAAAACCAGCACAAGTTACTAAATATAAAGGCATGAGATGAGACTAGATACTGCTTAGCTAATAACTAATTAACCTGTCACAGTAATGTCCTATTGGGTCTCCCTGTCCATTTGAATGAGGTGCTCTCTAACATCCATTCTGATGAAGGAAGAAGGTGAGGCAAAGAGGAAATACAAAGTTTAATGAAAGAAAAGACCACAAAAATGTGCTGAATAACAAAAAAATGAGGGTTCATCACATTTTTTTTCTTAAGGGCTGCAATCAGGGAGGAGGAGGAGTAGCAGTGATTCTTAAATAGTTTCTGCCAAGTCAGGGCAGTACTCTTGGAGCCATGCACTGTATTTGTATCTTTGAAAGGCTCAGACAAGATACCCTTTCTAAAAAGGAATCATTTATTGGTTTTTTGGAGATAATGAAACGGATGAGTAAGCAGATATATAAATATATGGAGACTTGTCAGAATGGGATATTGGCCCAGAGCACAAACAATATCTACATTTACTGGCAAAAATTCCCCATGAAGGATTGAGAGGGCTGAGAGTTTATTAGCTAATATGACTTAAAAAAAAAGAAGACAAGTTATTAAGACAAACAATGCTGGTTTCAGCTTCTAACCACTCCAAAAAGGTATATCTTTTCCAAACAGACCTTGTTGGCTCCTATCATCTCTTTGTGGAACCAGATGAGGATTTTCAAACCGGGTAGATGACCCCTGTGCAGCTGTGCTACATTTCATTCCCCCTTTTGTTGCACAGACAGTTTAGTGGGACACACTCTCATATCCTATTCCCTTTCCCTCATTATTCACAGCAGAACCTTTCACTTAGCATTTCTAATAGTGCCATGTAGTGCTGTCGTTTCAGGAAATGCCTGGCTGTATTCACTGCTAAATCAAGCAGGAGTCGTGCTGGCAATTCAAGGAACACCTCATCAGAGGGAAAAAAGCAATTGCTGCTGAGCTATTGTTTTCCATTTCATTTCACACACTCAAAGAGCTCTGCTGACCACCCAGTGGGTGCCCTGAAATACAGATTCCAAGACACCTTCCTGAGCTAGAAAGGCAAACCGGATTTACTGCTTATCCTCTATTGTTACTCAGTCTCTCTTTTCCTCTTAGCTCTTTATTTCCTATTTTTGTACTTCACCCTGTCATTTTCAGTCCTTTTCAGGCTCCCTTCTCACTTTTGTAAGCAACAGTTGGAAAGCTCTGTCCCTTTGACACAGTGTGCTATGCTCAGGGACTTTACTAAGGGGATATTCTACAACAGGAGCCAGCAATTCTGTATGAGTCAGAAAAATGAGTCAGAATACAGAAGTTTTTGCAAGGAAAAAGTCTCATAAAAAGGATATGTTCATTAAGTTATTGTTTTAACTACTCTGTCCTTAACACTGATATCAGCTAATCTACTTACATGGCTACACAGCAAGTGGAACCAGCTGAAACAACAATACTCTTCCCCTTCTTCGTGTTCATGAAACAGCACACAGTGGATTTGCAAAGCAGGTAACCAAATCCAACACCCATTTATGCTGTTTTTGTGGGTGTGAACAAACTGCAGCCCAATAACAGGATAAAGAAACCTAAACACAGGAGGCAGATTCAGCCCTTTGGTAGGAAGAATGGGAGGCAGTTTAGCTTAACATTAGAGGCAGATAACAGAGAGGCAGAAAAATCTCACAAGGAGAGAAAACAGGCAGGCAGAGGGAAAAACTGCAAGGTGGTTTGGCTTTTCCTTAGAATGCTTTAGGGGGACAGTATTTCCCTCCCTAGAACAGACATGTCTGGGAAATTCCCTAAGTGCTTTACAATATGTGCATACAGGTCTTTAAAGGATTTTGCTTAATTTTTCAAAATGTAACTTTTACATAGTCCAGAAATGGTGCTGTTCTGATAGCACACACTTGCAAAGCCATTAACCTTGGAGGGTAATGCATTTTACTGACAAGAGCTATAAATAATGTAGAGCCTACCAGGTTTTATATTTTTCAAGTAGAAAATGTTTTCGGCCACCAAGATTTTGGCAAGTGGGAAAGTAAAGCTTGAGATGACAGATAATATCTTGAACTTCCCAAGGAAAATACCACAATCAGTGTTGGGTCGTGATCTGGTCTGGTGCTGGATAGTCACCTGAACTCTCAATTATAGACAAAATTTGATTTTGTCTATAATCTGGATATATCTGAAAACTGGATATTGATTTAACCTAGTAAGCAATGACTGTGTAATTGAGGCAAACATGAACAGTGTAAATTAAACACTGAACAGCCTCTGGCTCTGTTTAGAAGGCAATTATTTGAGCAGTGTGGCACATACCAAATTGCACCATGAAACACCACAGTTCTCAGCTAAACTATCAGGTTGCAGAATCATATTACAGCACAAGTTCTGAAGCTGTTGAGATCTTGTTTCCATTGTAGGGCAACAATTTTTCAAACTTGAGATCCTGTTAAAAAAGGCTCCCAAGACAGTCTGCCCCACACAACTGATTAGCTGGACATTGCCAAAGGCTCTTCTGAGTTTCTTTGCACTTGGCAGTTGCCACTGGAAAAGCCCAGAACTGTTGGGAGAGTCTCTCTCTTTTTTTTTTTTTTAATTTATTAATTTTAACAGCTTCCATATGATGTAACAAAGCCTCTTCCAGTTAAAAGAAACTTCCCTGAAGGAAGCCCATCAGCCTCAGGAAAAAAATTTATAATGCTAATTTTTTTAAAGATGAATGTAATCCTGTACAATAAGGAGGGGACATTTTGGTCAGTGCATGTGTCTCAGAAGAGGAATTTAGCCAGGGTCCAAGAAGGTTATCTTAGACCTCAGAGCATGCTTGATCCAGTGCATGCTGTATTCTTGCTATTTGAGTCCTGAATTACTACACTCACCATTTTACATGCCCCTTCCTTCTAGGCTACTGATCCAGTTAGATTTTCAAACCAGAGAGTAGATCATTATTAATGGCATATTTATTTCAGCAGCCCCTTGGTGACTTCTTTCAGCAAATAAAAACAGACTAAGAGCTGACTGTCCCTGTGAATTCTTTCCAATTCAATGGCAGGTACCTCCGATTTTCCACTGACATGCTGCAAATGAATGATTAAATGAAAGTAAATTCCACTGAGCTAAATAGTGGAAAGAGACACCAACACCACAGGGACTGGAAACACAGACAAGTGGCAGCAATGAGAAGAGGTGACTCTAAGTGCTACATACAGTTAAAAAGACAGCACCCTTTTGTTGTAAGGGAGTATTATCTCTTTTGCAAGGGCCAGAAAGGAATCATCTCAATTAAAACTGGTTTTGAAAAGAAAACAAAGGACCAAAAATGTCATGGTACTTGTCTAACACAGGCAACCTAGACATTAACATGAAGGAATACCCTGAGAAGTCATCTACAGTTTTAAGCAAGAGGCAAAGACTTCAGAGAAGGATGATGTTGAACCAGGGAATAAAAAAATCCCCCAATCTCTTAATAAAATAAACCCAGATCCAGCACAGGAAGGAACTATGTTGTGATATAGCTTGTGTATACATTTTACCTTAGTTTAGTTCATGAGGTATGATTAGGTTTGCCCATCGATTCCTACAGGATTGATTCCAATTCTGATTTAAGAATGACTTATGAGCCTTCAGCTCATTGAGAATAGCATGCATCAGCAGCTCTGCTGAATGCTTGTTGTGGTATCAAATTACCAGACAAGTCTTTGTCTCTCCTTATTGAGATCACAGTGTACTGCCCAGATACACACCACAGGAGCAAACAGCAAGGCCAGTAACATATGGCAGGATGAAAACCCAGCAGCCACAACTGCCTTGAGGGGGCAGAGGAAGTCAGAATTATTCTATCACACAGCAGCAGTGACTGGGAAACCCACATTCTCTGTTCCGTCAGAGCCAGGGATGTCATAAGTTTGGGCACCATGAAGTACAGGATCTCTTGCTTATTTTCAACCTTGTTTGACCTTTGCATTGCTTCTCTAATTCTGCCACCTTCTGAATGACAAAAATCAAAACTCCAATGTTTTAACAGAATGGGAGTCCAGTCTGAAATAAAAAGCTCACATAAATTTCTTTCCCTAGTGAATGTTCTGCAGTATTTCCTGCTAAGTAAGTGTTTATAACCCAAATGCTTGTACATAAAGGTGGCATTTTTGAGCTCCACCCTGGGCAACATATTTTTCAGTTCTTGAATCTGCTCCAAGGGAACTTTTAGTACCACCTTGAAGCCAACAATGGTACGTGAGTGCCAAGAGAGATTTTAATTTTTCCATTTAAAGAAACAAACATTTCATTGCTTTCTTTCCCTCAAGGCAGACTTATTCACAAAGGAACTTTTAGAGGAATGTTTTCAAGAATATTCCTTCTATGAGGGAATCAAAACCATCAAAACCATTGACAGATGTACACATAAAATCAACAAATGATTCTGCTTATTGTCGTGAGAAGAGTCCTGGTGTTTTATGTTTTGATTCCTCCTCAGTTGTGATTACTCCCTTTCCCTTTTAATAAATACTGCTCTGTACTACTCCCCTCTTTACAAGTTAGCACACCCTGAGAGGCCAATTCAACACAACAAAACCATCTTCAAAGAACTCCTGTACAAAAGAGGCTCTTCCTCTTCTGGACTTTACAACTAGGGTACTCCAGACTAATGATTAGGGTGATGTTAAGTTTTATTTCTCTTGTATTTCTGGACAGGTTAGCATTGGAAAAGTCCTGAAAACAGGAGTGAAAAAAGTGAAACTGAAGCATAAAAGATGTCAAACGTCAATTCTAAGGTACTTTGGAGTTCTCTAGAGTACATGGGATTTGAGTAAACAATCAAACAGCTCTCCTGCAATTCAGCATTTTAAGACAGCAGTGGCTCTCTCAGAACCTGTCAGGTTTACAAGTGATGATTGCTACCTACTAATATAAAACTCAAATTGCTGATAGAGCAGCTAAAAACATCAGATTCTGAAATAGCTCTGATTTATTGCTTCTGCCATAAATGCAGAGCAGTAGGCTCTAAGAGAGTAGTCACAGGGAATAGTGGGAAGAAACAGCAGATACTGCAGCTAAATTTGATATGGCTCATGAACTAGAGCTCCTATTGTTATGGTATCAACTACATTTCCGTCTAAGTACCAAAGCATAAAAGAGTCTGATGCTAAACATATATACTCCTGTAGATCAAGGCAAAACCTGCTAATATCTCCAAACATTCAACCCAGGAATATTTTCTGTCTTTTATAATAAAAAGTTTTATGATAGCAAGTAAAAATAATGAATATTTGCAAAATAATTTGCTTAGAAATCACTGAAGATATTTCAACTTCCATTAATAAGAACAATCAGCACTATTACACTGTTCCATAGGGTTGTCATTTTTCATACAGGATCTAGTAGGCTGCAGATCTACTCACCACAAAAGACTGCAAGGGCTAGAATTTTCCAAGGATCTAGCAGGAAGTGAATCCAGATTCCCAGGTAATGACTGACAGTGACCAAGCACACAGAAACCACACTTGGCTCAGGATGTCCTTGAGCACAAGCACTGGGACAGCACTTGTTTGTATCTGGAAGGAAGCACCACATTCAACTGCTTTGTTTCTCTACCCTTCCCTAGCACCTGCTTCTGACATTAGAGAGTCCAAGCCACTGACCAAAGCCCACTGGCCTCCCCCTGTGGCTGTTATTGCCACAATCAAACTGGCCCAGACCTTGTAGGTCTTTCACACAAGGAGGTTGTAACATTCCTCAATTTTCTTTTTTTTTTCACCTAAAGAGAAATAGGAAAGGAGGTAAGAATTAATTCTTACCCACTACGCAACCTTGACATTGGTAAGTACAAGTCTATTAAGTCACCACAATTCTTTTGTGTAAAGGAATTCAAACCAGGTCCTTACTGTGCAATTTCAATTTTGCGTAAATTTATCACCCCATAAAGAAAACAGCCATGAATTATTGAGCAGGAATGGTATAAATCAGCTTGTTCAGTCACTTCAAGTACTTTGGTATTTGAGGTTTTTCATCATTTAATTTTGTTAAAAAAACCTAAAACATTTTAAAGGATTTGTTTCATACTGCTATTGTTCTCAGATTAGCAGCAACAGAAATATTTAAAGAACTGATTAGGAGGCTACTATTACAGCAAGCAAACATGTTGGAAGAGTTACTGCAGCTTCAGTATAATCCTTAGGGAATGTTTCTGTTTGCATTCAGACATGGCTAAGAGGAATAGGACTGTACATTTAGGAGGCTTACTTGATTTCTCAGTGCTCTATTTATTTTAAAATGACTCATTAGAGCCATGATTTCTGCTTGGGATAATCAATCAAAAGCATAATTATCTCTTCAGGCAGAGATGTCAAGTGATCATTTTATCCAACCTCCACAAATTTTAGTGGGCCACTCAAACTACCAAGTTACTGCTGCTGAAAGAACCTGCTCCACAATTTCCTCATACAATGATTCTCCAGGTAGAATTAACATGTTAATCTACAAATTCTAGAGCCTAACAAACTACATAAGGAGCATTGGATTCTATTGCACACATGTAAAATGCTGACATGCAATTTTTTTTATCTATTGGCAGAGACTCCTCCTACTTTTTACATATTAATTGGCCTGTTCAAAAGACAGCAGAAACTTCCATGTTTCCATTTCCAGAGACAAAGCCCAGTAAGGCACTTCAGAAAAGTGATAGAATTACTGTATGCTTGTAAAACCCAAAGTGTGCTGGTAAGGGGCAATATCATTTATTGCCAGTACTTCCTAGTAAGCATGCAAAACCAAAATTGATAAAGCACTGCTTTATCTTAGGAACCACAATTTTTTTGGCCATCCCAGCTTGGCACAGAGATTTTATTCAGATAAGATGATGACATATAAAAATTTTTTAAAAAACCCAAACCAGCTTTTGTTTGAATAAAAATAGTTTAATTAGGTTTCTATTGGCTACATTTAAATCACATTTAATATTAAATTAATCTGTATTAAAATATGTACAAAGAATGATGTAATAATACATAAACTCTATGTATTCATTATAATACATGAAAACATTGAAGTCACAGTGAATTCAAGCAAACACTTCAAGTAGAAAAGTATTCCATATGTACACATATACACACCCACCAATGCACAGCAGGGTAAGGCCAATAACCCATTTCATATGGCCAAAGTAAAATGAAATCTGTTATGGAACCAGATAAGCTATAAGCTGTCAATATTTAGAGTGCTACAGTCTACACAAAATTATCAAAGTATTTCAGCCACCTTCCAGGAAAATTATTCCCAGAGTCAAGCTACAAGTGACAATACAGTATCACAATGCATGACTAAAAAGGCTTTATTAACACTGGCATTCCCCAGATTTTTCATTTGGTATTTGGCAGTTACTCAGTATTTGGATTTTAAAAACCCTAAAATCTTAAAACTCCTCTCACAAAACAAGTCTTTCAATTCAACTACAAGACTTCAACATCACAGCACTAAAAAACAGTTTCAATATTCTAGAACTTCAAGGAGAGGTTCAAATAGTTCAAAAAAATTAAAAGCATTCAAGACATTTTTAAAAGCACATTTGAATGGTAATATAAATATGGAACTTCAAAACCTACTTTTTGTTATCAGTCAACAACTGAATATCACAAGAGTATGGTCTACTAATAAAAGCAGGCCTGATAAATAGAAATCCAATTAACAAATACCAGGTGACAGCTTATGCCATTAAAAGGGTGGGATGTTTAGAAAATGAAGTGTTCAATATCTCTGTGCTGAGATCAAAATCCTTTTGACCTCCCAAAAGGCATAAAAACAGCAGTCCAGGCCTGTACCAGTACCTAAGACACACCAAAACTGCAGCACCACGAACTTTGGAACATCCAAAATAATTTCAGAGGGTCTCATCCTCAGCTTCCAGCACAAGGAGCCAAAAGGCACCACTGCATAACAAGAGCAGAAGACAAAACAATCAGTAGTCAGAGTGTAAAGAAAGAACAAAATGGACACAGAAATCCTGTAAGCCATGCATGACTCTGCTGGTCTAACAAGCAGCTGTGAACTAGTGTGAAGCTACTTGTCACAACTACAAATAAAGTCTTATATCCCCATCTCTGTTCCAGGTAAAAACTACACACCAACATAGACTACAACTCTGACACTGAAAGAAAAATGCTAATTCTGCATTAACATCAAAGCCAGTGGCACTGCTGCGGCCAAAATTCCATCCTGATCTCAAACAAGCCATCAGAATTAAATATCAGTAACAGACTATCAGCTACTATTAGCTAATATTGCCATTTCTCTCACAACACAAACAGATGGCCCTCTTCCACCATGAGTTAAAAAGCGACAAAAAGTTAACAACAATGAAAGAGAAGCTCATGGATGACAAAACTTAAATCTCTTAAGGAGGAAAAAATTCCTCTTGTACATTGTCTGCCTCGTCCTCCTCCAAAGGAAAACAATTGTCTTTGTAAGAAACTCCTGGCTTCGATTTATATTTTCACTAGAAGTTGCCACACTTTAAAAAAATATTCTACAGATAGTAGCAGGCTACTTGATTAGTAATAATTTTTAGATTAATCCTTACAGTGTCTTACCTTTAGGACAAGAGAGAAATGAGTGCATCCAGAAATTTGCTCCGATCCTCTGTTTTCAATTCAATTACTAAAATAGGAAATATTTTATTACAGGACTGAAATAAATAACTGTAAGATATACCAGATCTCACACATGAAGAACAATAAGCCTGAGTATACCAATTTGTATTCTTACTGGACTTTAAGTAGGAGAAGCTATTTGGGCAAAATGCAGAAGAGATCGTTTATTTTGTGCTTAGATATCAGCAAACTAATTTCTAGGTGCTCACTACACAATATAGCAGGCACTTTTTAAATCTAAGAATATTTCTTTGTATGTTCAACATGCATAGATAAACATATATTGTTAAAAAATACTGCCTCTTTTTTAAGCATGTGCAGGTTGGGCTGATTTCACTGCCTGTCTCATCAATACCCTGCTTGGTTTGGCTGCTAAATTTACAGCCTTCACACAGAACATCATGGACTGTAAAGCAAAGTGCAAATGTGAAAACCGTCACTGCATGCAAAATGCAGACTGCCTCGAGAAGATAAGCTGGGTAGTTTGTGGGTTCTGCCCCGGGAGGCAGCGCTTTGGGCCCAGGCCGAGCCCTGGCGGGGGCTGTGTTTGCAGCACAGACCCGCTCTAAGGAGCCGCGCCAGCACCGCCCCCTGCGGGCCCCGAAGCGGGACAGCGCTACTCACTCGACATCTCGAAGTGGTTGTGCAGCGTCCGGGAGCTGGTGCTCTCTGCAGCTTTCTCGAAGGCTCTTCCAAAAAAGCTGAAGCAGAAACACAAATAAGTGTCACAGGAAAGGATGTTTACTAAGGTAGAAGCATGGAACTTTTTCCTGGCTGAGAGGTGGAAATGGCTTCCAGATGTTTTTCCTGGTGTATGCAACACGCACCTCACTTATTCACATGCAAGAATATTTACAATGGAGGCTTTTAGAAATAAGATCATGGGCCATATAGTGAACTATGTCCCTCTTTTAAGAATGAAGGAAAAGAAAAAGTCTTGCAGAGAAGGTCATGAATCTTCCCTGTATCTTCTCTCAAAGTATCTCATGCACACTGTATGCAAAAGGTGTGTTTTTGAGAAGGATACAATTCAAGTCAACATAATTTATGTTAAATAAGTACAGGAAAGGTATATTTGCTTGTAAACTTTATGCTTACTTCTTTTTGTCTGAGCTTTCTGTCTCTGGAGGAATCCCCACCATGATCACTGTTCCCTGTTCAACATCCATGGGGGCAGCCATGACCAGGGGCAGCAGCTTGCAACGCTTGTTTTTTGTCTGGAAGTCAGAAAGCATCTTTGTTACACAAGGCTCAGAAAGCAATTTAATATCAGTTCTCCATGAGAGATACTATTACAAATAGCCACCTAAGGATACAGCTATTCCACAGTTCAGCAGAAGGTGGTTTCTTTACAGGATGTCTTAATCTACTTCTTCCTTACAGTAAAAGTCACTTAAAGGACTAACAGAAATTTCAGTGATGTACTCCCTCAAAACTTACAAAATTACACAAATGTTTAGATTGTAATTATCTTAGTAATGGAAACTCAGTGCTATGTAGTGTCCCAAATAGGAATCTTCCCTAGAGCAGCATTCATAAATATGCTAAAAACATCCAATCAATCAGCAGAAAAACACTATTAATAGTTTCATATTATGCTTTTAATAATGCTGCAAGTATCTGACAGAACAATAAGTACTACACCAGCCAGAAGGTTGTGAGTCAAAAGCTTTCAATTTACTTACAGAGCAAACAAATGATTTCAGTAAGTATTTACTAAGCAGGCACAGAGACACTGGTTTGGAAAACAGTTTCACATCTGGTGTGCCCTAGGAAAAGAAGAATTATTTCAATTACAATCCAAGGTGATTCTTGCACTAATTTAATTTTATTATCTACTGACAAGTCCAGAAGATTTGTGTGGCTCAAACACTAATAAGAGCCATTACAATTAGGAGTTTGAGCTCACTCAGCTTTGCAGTGAAGCCCTCTCCCCTTTGTGAGGGCTGATTCTGCCCTAGGGAAGGTCAGAGCAACGTTGATATTGACCCATCAGAGGACAGCACAGTACAGAGAAATAAGTTCTTACTGTGCCAAGCAGTTAGGGAAACTTATTCAAGGATGACACAGTCAAAAAGGAGAGTCAAATGAGAAGGCAAACACAGAATTCTGACCTCCATGAGGGCGCAGTAGAGAAAGGGCCCCTGAGAAATGACAAGGTTGGTGCAAATACAGCTGGCCACTGTCTGCTGAATGGCACGTAACTGCTTTTTGGCTAGGTCCAGTCCTTGGTGCAGCTTGTCCAGGTTACCCCTGCAACAAAAAGAATAAAAATAGACACTTTCTTATGAAAATAAAGTTTTTCACATAAACACTATTCACAGGGATGTTTAGATTTTTTTTTCTTCAATAGCAACAATTCATATTTTAAATCCATAATCCCAATACATTTCCCTAAATAGAATTGCAAAATACTGAAGAGGCATGTTTCAGTACCTGGAGAGACTGTCCAAAGCCTTAATGAAATTAGTTGTTTCAGGCCCCTCTTTCTCTATATTCTCCATGAGAGAAGTTGTTGCATAAACTATGTCACTTGCTGAGAACTTGTTCTTAAAGCCAAAGTGAATGCTGAAGGTCTGAATTCGTAAATCTTTCATTCTGCAAAATGAAATAAACCCAGGAAAGTTTATTAATATTATCAACACTGACCAGTTGTCTCCCAAGTACGTTAATCTTTAGAGCATGAAGAAAAACTTTATCCTAACATTTGCAACAAGTCTAATGTTAGTTTGTCAATCTAAGAACCATATTTTTTTTAAAACAACATATTAGATCTTCTTCATACAAAAAATATTTGAACTCAACTGAAAAGTATTTTGAGATAAAGCCTTTATATTTAAAACAATTTACCCAAATTTGTTTGCAGATTCTTCAATCATCTCCCGAAGATTTTCTTTCAAAGATACATCCATGGAATTAAATTTCTGTTTCACTTGCTTCAAAGGCAAACTAAGAACAGAAGGAAAAAATTAATTGACAGGTATGCCAGAGGAAACAGGTATTTTGCTTTTTTCTCATAGAACTTATAAAATTATTAGATAATTTAGTAAGGTTAAGTCTGGCTAAACTTGCATGCATTTGTTTTTTCAGTCATTGAAAAGTGGATGTGAGGAAGCAGAAGTTACTTTACTGATCTGCCATTCCATAAAAGCATACAGCAAGTGTTCCTTGTAAACCAATACACAAGCTGTATAACTCAGAGACATTGCCACCTATTCAGAGCCTCACAATCATATTTAAAAACCAACAGCTTGACTACTTGCAAGCTATATTTTCCTGTAAGTCACTGAAAAAAACGATCCAGATTTTTATAACTCACCCCATGTCTGCCAAAAACTCCTGGAGCCTCTTCTGCCCTTGTACAGACCAAAGCTTAAGGCTAGCAGAGGTGTAGGAGGTGTTACAGAGACTTTCGTAGAGAGACCAGTGCTGATACAGTGCCAGGCGCAGGCTGGACAGGAGTTATGGCAAATAACTGCAAGCACAAATATCCTCTGGCCCTACAAACTCCACAAGTGGGTGAGTGTTCAGCTGCCCTTACACATTGCACATCTGTGCTGCATAAGATGCAGTGAGAAGCTCAGGTGATGTAACACCAGAGGAGCAACACTGACCTGTAACCAGTTCTGAAAGGTTAAGCTGAACTGAAGCTCCACAAGCTGCTGAAAGAGGGATTCATGCACAACAAACATTCGGATTTCCCTTTGTATTATTTCCATTCTCAGCAGAGATGGTGCTGGGATTGTTTTTCCCCCAGATGGGTTCACCAGAGAGGGGCAGTGTGCATTTTCCCCAGACCTTCTTTAAGGATACTCATATTCAAATGCAATTCTCATGCAGTCAATGGACAGAGAATTCTCCTCATCCTCGTTGCGGTGGTTGTGGCGAGACACGTGGCGCTGCAGGATCCCAATGTCAGTCACATATTTCATCCTTAAACAAAAACAACTTTGTCACTTCACTTTCTGCCTGGGAATTTTGGTTCTCAACAACAAGAATACAAAATTGCTTCCTAAAATCAGTGGCATAAAAACTGTAGATACATTTTTAACCCCCCCCAACTTGTTAAATATTTTTTCAGTATTCATCTATACACTCATGCAATTGCAACAGAAAAAAAACCAGACTGACCAATGAAATCAGTTACTTGTTACATTTATCTCTTCAAAAAAGTCCATGTATTAGTAACAATAGAACACCAGAATTAAAGTTGACACCTGTAAGACTAGAATTCTGATCATTTCTAGTAGGAAATAAAAAAAGAGGAAAAATATCTGAAACTTGTTAATTAAAACTGTAAAGGCAGCTGGAAGATACAGAACATACAAATTTTTCCTTTAATAAAACTGTATCAAGTTCATGCTTAGGTAAATACTATTAAACACCTTTTCTTCCCAGACCAGAGGTGACTGGTTTATAATTTTGTGTGAAAAAAAAGTTAGCTTAAAAATTCTAAATAATAAATAACAGAAAGTAGTTTTTTAAGAGATATATATTCTTATTTTTGGAAGGCAACAGATCACATTCAGGCATTAATATATTTAATATCACTGTTAATTAATTACATCTGTTAAAATACCCTTACACTTCCTGATTTCAATTGCTGTTAGTTACTCTCAAAACCAAAATTTTAAAATATAGACAAATAAATAAGGAAAAATAATAATAAAAGATGAATTAAAAAACAACTTTCTTACTGAGTGATTTTATCCTGGACCCATTGATCTGTTAGACCAACAATAGCCCACCTAAAATTTTTTTGAAAAAAAGAAATAGAAAATAAAGGTTAAACCCACAAATATTCCAATAGATTGTATTATATTAAATCCTCTGTATATAATGAAACAAATCAGAAACATTATTTACTAGCAGTACATAGAAGTTAATAACAAAGTTATCTACTATTATTCCCTTTTTTGCAGACATGCACACAGTACACCATTCCTTTTAATTAATTTACACAGGTGCATCCTCTAGTTGAAGACAAGTACAAAAGAAACTGGAATCTCATACTGAAATCAAATAATTTTGGGAAATCTTGCCTGTCCTTGAGACAGGTTTAAGCTTCCAGTCTTTACAAAAATGGTGATAGAAACCTACCACAACATGTCATTCAAGTCCTTAGACATTATCCATGCCAGGTCAAACATCACCATTGCAGACTACAAGAGAGAGAAGCAAAAAACCAGGATAAATGAGCACAAGACACAGTTCACTAAACAAATAGAACAGTTAAATCTGCCAAGTACTAGCACGTGTTATTAAAGCTCTAGAAATCACACTGGAGTCTGACAATCTGCCAGCTGCTTCCTAAGATACCAAGTAGAAAGAAAAATATTCTAGAGAGCTCTGTAAATCTACATTATATATAAAGCAAACACTTAATAAAATATAATCAGAGAGGCCAAATGACAGAAGGAACAGTTTGATGTCCTAAGTGCTATGTTCAGGATATCCTGCCTGACACTTTGAAAGACAAACAACCTCCCTACATGCTCAAGTCTTTGAAACAGTTTTTGTCAATGATAGATACCCTTATAAAGATCTAAAAAAAACCCCATAAAACATTAAACTAAGTTAAACTACTTCTATATATATCATGTAGCTTATATATATACCAATAAGATAGATAAAGAGCAAAATGTAATAATATTATTATTTTGAATAGTATTATTAGGTAATTATATAATTGCAATAGGTAATTTTAACATTGGATATTGTCCAATTACCTTTACATTCTCACCTTGAAGTTTTATGGCAAACAGAGTTTATACTTACTGAGGTCCCATGGTATTCATATTGCTCATAATCAAAAAGAATTTCTCGTCTAAAATGGGGAAGAAAACCACATTTGACTGAATGCTGAGCTGGTCATTGGATCCAATGAAAAATATAAGCAAGAAATTGTGATTAATATTGAAATTCCATTTTAGCAATTAAATTACTAAACTTGGGTTGGGAATTACCTGCAAGGCAATTAGTCTTTAGTAACAACGTGGAAGTCACAATCAGATGTACTCATAAAGCAAAAAGCATTATTTTTACAGCATTATTCCTCAAATCCCATTTTATCTGATTTGTTTCTACTCATTCCTATTGACTACAGTGGGATTGTAAAAGTAGAAAACATAAGCACAAATTTCACACCAAGACAGATAAGAATATTACAGCTATCTGATCTATAAGTGAGCCAATCCACCTATTGGTACTCAAATTTAAATTACTATTTACAATTTCCTCCATTTAAACACTTTTTTTTATACACTAAATATCTCTCTCAGCTTTCTAAACAAAATTACAACTAAAGCAGCTTGCAAATCACATCTTAATATCTTGTGTTTGTATTCTTAATACAATTTTAATCAAAGAATGAAGGAAAAGACAGAAGCAACACATGAAACACTTATTTACACACCTGCGGGCTTCCCATTCTCGCCTTTGTCGCCTTTTCATTGTCCTCTCTATTACCTCCTGCAAATTAATTTACAGCATGTTAAAAAGCTAGAAAAAAAAATATTCTAATAGATTAGCATCCAAATACCTCACTTAAAATTTAATTTAAAAAATGTAATTAAAATTTTCATTAAAAAGCTTTCTTTGGAAAAAAAAAAAAATATTGCTATTAAAAATTTCTAATGAGAAAAGTATTGCCAAAAATATTTCCAAGGAACACACATAAGATCTTTGTGAAATATTTAATAGAATTGAGAAAAGTTTTTGTGTATTTGTAATTTTCCTTTGAATTTGGTATCCTCTTTTGCTAACATAGCGTCTTTGTTACATTAGTAGTAAAAAAACCCCACAATGTTAATGGGAATATAACATAAAATATATATTAAATCTAAGGATGTCTTTATATTTAGTTGTCCCTTAATGTTGCTGGTCTCGTGCCTTTGCTTGCTTCTATAATATAAATAGAAAATATGCTACAAGTAACATGGCAAATTTAATTTCACATATACACTTAATATATTTTTGTTAGTTTACTGCTACAAGCACAGACAAAATGCATTGCTAAACTCTTTGTGAGCTTGTACATTCTCAAACACTTTTCTTTTAGAAGTTCATATCTAAACAAGTTCTGTTGCTAGACTGCCAAGCCCACAGCACATATTAGGAGATCTCTCCACTTAACTGATAATACAAAGAATTATGCATGAGTAAGTTCACAAATTTATTTTTTTATTTGGAGAAAATACTTCTGTGTAGTTCAGATAAATAAATATTTTTTTATGTGAAACTCTACCTGTCATAGTAGATTATTTTTAAATTTTACACTTGGATTTGTGATCTAATGGAACACAATTTTTAAACTCAAATATTATTATGATATAAAATGTATGCAATAGCAGAGTTATTTTTCTTCCTTTCACAACACAGCAGTGAAACAAACCTCTTCAAAACGTCTGCGCTTCTCTAAGGGTTCCGAGTCATCACTTTCATTCTCTGAGTCCTCCTCTTCATCCTCTTCATCTCTGAAGATGTCATCATAAGCAGGAACATCGAGATCATCATCTTGCTTGACTAACAGCTTAATCTAGACAGAAGAAAACTGTATTTTAGAGTAAGTATCTTATTTAGTGAGCAAAATGGACTCTTATTTAGTAAAAGAAACTAAAAATTCATTTAGGCTGTGGTCAATTCCTGGTATAAAAAAATACTGCTTTTTAATACAAATACCATAGTGATTTATAGAAAATAAGAGTAAAAATTCATATTCCTTTGTTACAGCATTACTGAAATAATTGTCATTTTAATGCTTCTTAAAATCAAATAATTTGTGCTTAATACTTCAAATTCTATGTGTTGCTAGATGCTGAGAGATAATATGTTACATTCTGGAGAATGTTTATCCTCTGATTTATGGCAGTTTGATTTATAGCAACAAGATTAACAGGTGATTACTACTGACAACTACCACATTGCTAACATTGGAGATTTTACTACTATAAAAAGGATTTTTTCTGATCATGTACATTACTAATGCAAATATTTACTTACTAATGCTGCTTTCTGACCTACAAGCTAATGCTCTAAACAGTCTTGCAAACACAGAAAAGCACTACACTGCTCACCACCACACTGTGGGGAGGTTTTTATTATGAAAGAAAAGCTTTTACCTGTGTGTCATTGTAAACATTCACTACATTGATTGGTCTGTGACTGTCACATACAAAAAAAAAAGTATCTTCTTCAGGCTGTAAGATTTCCAGGAGGTCAACATTGGCACCACAATTAATAAGAACAAAATATTTGAACTGCAAACAAAAGTAGAAAAAAAAAGAAGCAGCATGTTACTTAAATTGCCAGGAAACAGGGAAAACTGAAAACACGTTTACAAAACCTCCAAAGCACTCATCATTGCCAAAACTTGTATTTACTTTCTGATATTTGATGTCTCTGAGACAGAAAAAAAATTTTAGGGCAAAACATCCAATTCAGGGATGTTGGACGTCCAATAGCACTACCTTTGTAACTCAAAATGTGTGCAAGCTTAATTTGATTCTATCAATATTACAGCACATTCGTTCAAGGTCATGTTAAAAACTTGACAAGTTTATTACTGGTATGTTAAAATGTAACCACAGTTTTGAAGTAACCACTAACAATAATGAGCTTAAGGGCTGACATTTTAAATTGGGGAAGGGAAGAAGTTTATCTTTACAAAAGATGAGGTGCAGCTTAAAAAATTTCCAGTATTTTTTCACCTGATCTTTATGCTCGAGAAAGGCAGTTTCAAGTTCTTGCCACCCAGATACTGGCACGAGTGTGTATTGCACATGGTCACACTGAAACAAAGCCTGCAAGGGAGCAACAGCTGTTAGCAAATGGGAGGAGACACAGCCTCTCCTGCAATGCTACACCACGCTATGATTCAATTCCATAAAAGTCTTTAAAATAAAGACACCCAAAACGACAAATCTACACAAACTCTGAGAGCATGACTCACCAGATTTCAGTGCCATAACCCACAGTAATGAACATTACAAAAGCAGATTAAACCTCTCCTCTTTCCCCAGCTCAAACCCATTTATAGGATCCCAGGGCATACACATTTTCTCCTACGTTCAGCCTGCAGTGATAACGAACCAAGACTTACTTGGAGTATTTTACAGGCACATAATGCATCAACATCTGAAGCAACAAGAAGAAGAACACGCTGCAAAAACAACAGAATAATAGCATTAATATATTTATATAGGTGCCAAATAGAGTGTGCTGGTACATGAAATGCATAGAACACTGAGACAGCAGAAATTCAGATAGAGATTATCATAAGCATAAAACGGGATTGCCTCTGAATTGACGCTGCACCCAAAATCAACCAGTTTGGATACCTGTCAATATTAAAAATAAGCAACTCCACATACCCAAAATATGTCAGCTGCTTTAGGGAAATGTAACTACTCAGACTTCTCTGAACCTCGCATACTTTTTAAGTTTCACAACTAGTCAAGCCCTACAATTATTTTCATTGTGTCTAGAATGGCATTCGTTTGCAGCACAGTTCTGCAACAGTTTTGCCTAAAGAAAATCTGTAGCAAAACCAAGAGCAAGGCAACTCAGGAAATAATTTCTTTTACCTAAATCAAGGTTGGCTGGAATGGGGTTTTTTTTGTTAGTTTTGGGAGAGTGTTGTTTTTTTGTTTGGGGGGGAGGGTGTTTTGAGACTTTGCTCACAGATGGAGAAATTAAGATAAATACTTTCGTTTGCACAATCCATATAATTTCACTGGTAGAAATGCCAAAAGACTGTCTAACAAAAGCTTCACCACCTCGGTGTACACATCCACTGTGAATGGAGTTAAGCGAGCCTGGGTTAAAAATAAAAGCAGCAGAGAGATGTACCAAAAGAAAGACTGCAAGACAAACATTAAAGATGACAGAAGACAGTATTTAGCGTCTGGGCAATTAAAACCGAAAGGGTTGGAAAGATATTTTAAAAAGTAGTTCAGAGATGTCACGGTTAAGCATGAGATCCAGAACACCCAAAAAGACTTGCGAGGAAGGAGGTGAAATCCCTGGCGAGACCTCACCGCGCTGACGCTCCTTTGTCTCGGGTTCCCATGGGGAAAAATACCCAGGAAAGGGATTTTTACGACCCCGGTGACTGCTGGGCCCGCCGCCCTCAGCGCGGCCGCCTGCCCGGTTCTCCCCGCCGCCGACCCCCGCCCCGCAGCCCCCGGAGCGACGCCACCGCCGCCTCAGAGCACCGGAGCGCCTCAGCCACCGCCGGCAGAGCTGGGTACGCCCCGCACCAACCCTGCGCCGTGAGGCGGCGAGAACCGCGGGAGCCCTGAGGGCGGAGAGCCGTGAGGGGAGAGAGCCCTGAGAGGAGGCCGCTCCGCCCGCCACAGGGGCGCCTGGGGTTCCACTCCCCACCCCGGTCACGGCCCGCTGCCCGCACCTGGGTGACGATCAGGTCGTAGAAATCCCGGCGGCAATCAGAGACGAACATGGCGGGAACGGGCGCGCGCGGCGGGAACGGGCGGCAGCCCCGGGCCACCCCTGCTCAAACTGGGCGCCAAACCAGCGCCGTGTGCCATTGGTCCGCGCCTCACAGAACGCTGACCAATAGGAACGCGCCCCTCCCACCGCCACCACGCGAGCTGCCCAACCTCTTTCCGGGATTTCGCCAATGGGATGAGAAGAAGGCGGTGACGATGCGCGCTGCTGGCCAATCCCAGGAGGGCCTCGGCCGGAAGCATCCTCCTGGGTCTTGTCGCCGCGTCCGCCATCTTTGCTGTGGGCGAATTGTTTACTTTGCCACTAACGTGGGCCCGGCGAAGAGGCAGAAGGGCCTCATCAACACCCGGTGACCGAAGAGGAACCAAGCGGGTAGAGGGAGCTCTCGGCAATGGTCGCCTCGCAGGGCGCGAGGGCGCGCGTTCCGCCCTCACCCGCAATGGCCGCGCGAGCGGCCGGCGCCGAGCGGCACTCTGGGAAGGGCGGGGCCGTGGGTGGGGCCCGGCAGAGCCCGTGAGGCGAACGAGCGGCCCCGGCCCGGCCCGGCCCAGCCCGTCCCGTCCCGGCTGCCCCGAGGGAGCGCCCACCGCCGCCGCCGCCGCCATGGTGAGGCTGGGGGCGGCCGGGGAGTGCTGCGTCACGGCGGCGACACTTCAGGAGCCCTCAGTGGGTGCTGAGACACTTTATGTGCTGTAGATACTGGTTAATGCGTTCTTCTCTGTGTGTTGTTTTTTCCTCTCTAGTTCTCTTTTAATATGTTTGACCACCCCATCCCTCGGGTGTTCCAGAACCGCTTCTCAACCCAGTACCGCTGCTTCTCGGTATCTATGCTTGCCGGACCTAATGACAGGTCAGATGTGGAGAAAGGCGGGAAGAGTATGTGCATGTTTTATTTTGACTAATAAACCTGTTGGAAGAGTGTTTGTGAATAGTGTCAAGTAATGCAGCTTTTGGCCAAGACAGCAGAAACACTGAAAACATGGTGACAGAGTGCTGAGCACCCTGGGTGGGGCTTTGAGGAAGGAGGAGGGGTCATCTTCCGTTGCATTACACGGTAATTAAAAATGTTTACCAAGTGAATCGGGGTTTATGAGCATTAGATGGAGAGTGTATTCTTTTATAAAATTTCTTGTTACAATCTTGGATCTAGTGTAAGCCATGGTAGTTTATGACTTTCTGCCCCCACCGTGTTGTACCTCACTTAATCTGTATAAAGTAATAGATTGGCCAGTTTCATTTTCAGGCTGTCAGACTAATACTATGTTGTTTAGAGTTGATATGGATTGAAGATTGGTATGCCTTGAAGAGCACCTGTGAGCCCAAACAAATAAAATCAGCTTTGGGAAAATTTTTCTTTAGTAATAAGTAAAAAAAGGTAAAACCTTGTCTTCTCTTTTATTTTTCCCTGATTATAATTTTGAAGTCTCCACATAGCAGGGTATTTGTCATGACTGATTCTACTGAAGTCTCTGTCTAAAAATGAATTTGCAGATTTTAGAATCTGCCCTTTTTTAAAAGGAAATTTTAGAAACAGGAAGGATAAAATTGTGTGTTATGTACTCTTGTACAGATGTGCTTTTCCTAATTTTACATTCTTATTCATTTCTGCAGTAATTATGCCACCATCAGCTTTGGATCAACTCAGTAAGTGAATACTTTATTCTGGAATAACAACCTCAGAAATAGAAGCAAATGTGTAGGCAGATGCCACACTTAGTTATCTATTCAAGTCTTAAATAGAGACTGTAAGGCTAATTAGTTTAAAAAAATTATTTTGAAGGTATTTTTTCTGTCAGAATTAATGAGACTTGTCTGTCTTCAAGTACAGACATCTGAAGTGTTGGGTTACCTGAGCATTAAAGTCCTGGGTGTGATGCCAACACTGTATTTGGGTATCTGCTTTCTCTGGAGTTTTGAGCAGTTGGAAAAATGGGGTGAGGGGAATCCTCTCCTATAGTCTGGCTCATTCTCTTGGTGATGTTCAATCTCTGAAAGCTTCAGAAATCTGCTAGTGGCTTTTAACAAAGAAAACTTTTTTCTCCTTTCTCACCAGGCCGCCTTAATATAACTTACCCCATGCTGTTCAAGCTGACCAACAAGAACTCAGACCGAATGACACACTGTGGAGTGCTCGAGTTTGTGGCTGATGAGGGCATATGTTACCTTCCACACTGGGTGAGTTGCCTCATGCTGGACTGTCAGAACCTGAAAAGTAGGATTAGTGAGTTGCCAAGTTTATTATTAGAGAGGTGGAATGTTTCCTGACAGTGCCTGTCTCTGCTGGTCATGTTCAACAACAGCCTTCAGTTCTGGCTCAGGCTTCTCTCCACAGAAGTTTAACTGAGCAAGGCAGACTCGTTTTTAACATGCACCTTACTGTTCTTCCTGAGAAAACATCAACCATATTGATAGGGTTTTGTTTGTTTCCATTCTTGCAGATGATGCAGAATTTGCTGCTGGAGGAAGGAGGCCTGGTGCAAGTGGAGAGTGTTAATCTGCAAGTTGCTACTTATTCAAAGTTTCAGCCACAGAGTCCAGATTTTCTTGATATCACCAATCCCAAAGCTGTGTATCCTTCCTATTCAGTTATGGAGTGAGGAGAAAAAAATTCTCTTCCAAAATGGAATGATCAAACAGAGCTAGTTTTTCAGGTGTGACTCATATGCTTCCAGTAGTAGGTGGCCACTGCTGCTTCTCATGAAAATAAAAGGGATGGAGAGCTGATGTACAGAGATGTGGTTAGCTGTTTGTACAAAGTGTGATCTGGAGTGAAGAAGGAGTGTTGGCTTAAAATCCAATGAGTTTTGAGTGTCTCTTTGAAAAACTTGTACACTCTAATATTTACTAAAATCCTATCTGACTTTTAAACCACGATTGAGAAACCAGGGATTAGAGAACTACAGTATGGTAACTTTGAAGCTTTGATGTTTCACTGAAAACAAATATTTCATCTTAACATGCTCCAAAGACTGGAAAATGCGTTGAGAAACTTTGCCTGTCTAACTACTGGGGATGTTATTGCCATCAACTACAATGAAAAGGTACAGTAAGGAGTTGAGGGTTATAGACTGAGTTCAATTGTTGGATGTTGGTACTAAAACAATCTGTGCAGTGTTTTGGACAAGTAATGCCACATGGCAGATTTCACAGTTGGTTTTCTATTGGAGGGAAAACGAGTCAGCTTTTTCTGAGCTACTGTTTAAACTTTCTGGATTCACAAGAAAATAAATGTTTGTGCTGTTGAAGGTTTTATAAGTTAAGGGAAAGAATTTATCCTAAATTCATAATTAGTTTTCAAAAATGCAGATTGAAGTACAGTAGGAGTGCAGCAAGGTACAGTAATTGGTTCTCTGGCTTCTAAGTTAAAAACTTTTGCTTTTAAGTTCTGTAGAGACCCTGAAATGTATAGTCCTCAACCTAAAGAGCACTTACTTCAGTTTCCTTCAAGCTGTCTGAAGGGAAGGGTTTGGATATGCTTTTCTTATACGTAATGCAATCTTAAAATATCTCTTACTGTTTCAGATCTATGAGCTTCGGGTAATGGAGACCAAACCAGATAAGGCTGTGTCCATCATCGAGTGTGATATGAACGTAAGTTAAAGCTGATGTGGAAAGTCTGCCCTAACTGTGTCCTCCCAGGAGGGGAGGGCACTTGTGCAGGGATAGCTCTGCACACCCAGCCCCTCTGATGCCACAAGAAAGGTGCAATCCATGAGGTATGGAAGATTACTCATTTGAGAGTACTCATGTGCCTTTGTATCCCCGTCTGTGACCTTGATTAACACCTCATGTACCATCAGGCAACTGCAGTGCCTAGAATTTAATGTTTGGCTTCAGCATGTTTTATCTGAGTTTTGTTTAATAGTCTTGTCTTGACTCATACTCCAATGATATTGTTATGATGTTTTACTGCTGTTTCAATTACATGCTAAGGCTCATTCCTAGGAGGCTTGGGTTTTTTTTAGTTCTGAGTTAAAATGTTTAACAAGCAAACTTCAGTCCTTTTTAGATCAAATGTAGTGATAATCATAGAATTTTGAGGAATAGTGTTATAAAGCTTATGATTTAAAGAAAAATATTAATCTAGGGTTTTTTCATGCTTTTTATGTAAATAGGTGGATTTTGATGCTCCTTTGGGATACAAAGAACCAGAAAGAAGTGCACAACATGAAGACACCACAGTAGGTTAAGCTTCTATTCTTCCAAAATGTATTTCCTAGAAGTCAGCATTGGTTTTGGAGGGGAGCAGTGAGTGCCAACATACTGTTTTTTCTTTAAACAAGTTCTTAAGGTTAAATTTTATTTACCAGAAGCTTTTGCATATATTACTTAGGAGATTGTTGTTTACCAGCTGTTGTTTCTGGAAAGAGATTGTTCTGAGGTTTTGTTTGGTCAGAAATACTTGTAACTGTTTTCATGTCATGTACGTGTCAGCACATGAACACAATAAATTTGCTTTTTCCCCTCACAGGATGTGGAAGCAGACCACAGTGGATATGTGAGTGACATAGGATTTCGTGTAAGTCCCCTATTTCTGCTGGTTTCTGAATGCTGTAAAATGGTGAGGGAAATCTGTTCTGAACAACTGCAAAATATTAGTACCTATTCTTAGAGGTGCTTTTTATTTAACTGGCAAATGCCTGTGAATGTTTTATGTGATCACAGCCAGGAACAGCATGACTTACTCTCTGCAAAAGGGCAGATGGGAGACTGAAACAGACCCCTACACCCACGATTCATCAGCTTATACATACCAAAAAGAAGCATGCTGAAATAAATAACTAAATAAAAATTGCAGTAAGCTTTTAGAGAATATAATGTTCTTGTGCAATGTGCATTCAAATGCCAGGAGTTAAATTAAAACTCAGTATGTGTCCACAGGCATTCTCTGGATCTGGAAACAGATTGGATGGCAAGAAGAAAGGTGTGGAGCCCAGTCCCTCACCAATTAAACCAGGAGACATCCGAAGGTATAGCTGTTTCATTCAGTTGTCAGCAAGTGAAGGATCAGTGTGTGAGCAGAGTTTTAGTTTTTATCCCTGCTCCTGCAGTATAAACCAACTGGTTTCATCATGAACTTGCCTTTAGAAAATAAATAGTTTTATCCACAGGCTAGTGGAAACATGCCTTTGGCCAAGCTTCCACAACAACTCCAGTATTTGATTATTTACTTATGCAATCTGTGCCTACCTTCAGAAAATAATTCAGTGGTTTAACTCTGGAATTATTTAGAAATTAAAATGTGCAGTCAGTGTTGGTACTACACTGACAGACGCAGAATAGGTCTCTCTGTGTTCAATTCAGTGGTAGTTATAAAATTTATTTCATAATATTTTTATGCTTGTTTTCCAGAGGAATTCCCAACTATGACTTCAAGATCGGTAGAATCACATTCATTAGGAATTCACGTCCACTGGTTAAGAAAGTGGAAGAGGTAAATAAAGTTGAATCCTCCCCAGTTTTTGAAACAAGTTTGTGGCCCCTCTCTCTTGATTTTTTTACAGCGTGCTTCTGTTAAAAAGTGCTAGTGGTTTAGATTGGTTTGAGTTACATGAAGCAACCTCTGATGTCCTTGTTACTGATGGCAGTAGATTGGCCTGTTTTCAGTTTAATAAGCCAGTGCACACTCATTTCAGTTGGCTGAAAGGTCACCAAAATGCTGTTTTATTTTCAGGAAGAAAGTGCTTTTTTTCTAGATTAAGGATGTGAAATGTCTACAGTCAGTGGCTGCTCTGATGGAGTATTCTTGCTAACAATCATTCAGCTTTCATCCCACACAAGCAGTGAGCAAAGAGGTAACAACCCTTTTTCGCTCTTTCCTTTTTGCAGGATGAATCTGGAAGCCGGTTTATTGCCTTTTCAGGAGAAGGCCAGTCCCTGCGCAAAAAAGGAAGAAAGCCCTAAGTTGTGGTACCTTCAGGTAGTTAGGGGGAAAATAAAATAACAGTTGCAGCATCTTGGATCTTAGTTATTGCAGTTGAGAGATCGTTTTGCAACACAGGAACACTTAATAGGTGTTTTGGTTTCGGTTTCATGTTTAGAGGTGGAGATCTCAGGCTGTCTTAATTTTCAGTTGAAAATTAAGTTTTGGGAATTTGGAAGAAGCTTTTTGTATGTGTTGTAAAGATGGGAACAGATCTCTGATAAGCCTGAGAAGCAAAACTAACAAGCTCTACCTTCATAAGGGTCCGGTTCTTAGACTGCATCCTCCCCTCATCTCCCGAGTGATGATGGTCTCATGTTGCTCTGTGCTTGGTATTTTCCTCCCTCTATAAATATTTTGCCACGATTTCAGGTCAGCTTTTTGGTGTGGTGCAAATGAGGGTGACTTTGCTGTTTACGACTTTTGTGCAGGGAGTCTCTTTGAGCTTAGCTTCGGGTGTTGGGTTATTAATCATTCTAAGCAACCCCCCTGTAATTGCTTTTTATATTTATAATTAATAACATGCCTTTTAATAGTTCAGATACTATAACGTAGTGTAGCACTCTCATGGCACGTGTAGGGAAAGGAGAGGCACTGCCCGGTGCCGCTTTGGAACGGTGCGGGTGTATCCTGTGCGCCCTCTCGCCTGCCGGCGAGCGTACCCGTGTGCGAGCCCTGCGCTCTCCTGCGAGGCCGAGTAAAGGTTCCTCGTCCCCAGCCGCGTCCCTGTGTGGTGATTTCGGAGCGACCGAAGGCCGGGGGCTGCCGGGCCTCCCAGCGCCTCAGCCGGCCGCGCTTGTCACGTGCCGGCCGCCGCGCACCCATTGGCTGGCGGGCCCGGGGCCGGTTTGTGCCGCCCATCGCCATTGGCCGCGCCCCCGGGTGCAGCTGTAAGCGCGGCGGCCATTGGCGGCGGCGCAGCATGGCGGGCGCGAGCGGCTCCTGGCGGGTGAGCGGGGCCGGGGCCGGGGCCGGCGGGGCTGGGAGCGGGAGCGGGCGGGCGGCGGGGCTCAGCTCGGCCATGTCCGTCTGCAGCCGCCGCGGTCGTGCGAGGACTACTGGGAGGAGTGGAAGCATTGCCGTGGGCTGCCTCACGCCTTCTACCACTACTACGCGCACGGGGAGCTGCCGGATTGCGGCCGCTGGCGGGAGGACTACGAGGCCTGCCGCGCCTGGGAGAGGGACCGCGCCGCCGCCGCGCAGGTACCGGCCCCGCTCCTGGCCTGGCCGGGGCTGCTGGGACAGAAACCCCGCAGCCGCGGGGGTTGGGGAGGGTATGGAAAAGCAGAGCGGAGGTAGGTAGGATTGTCTTAAAATCCAGTGAAGGATCCAGGGAGTATTTTCAGTTTTCAGCTGTAAAAGCTCTTGATTTCTGTTACTCCGACATTTCCTTCCTAATAAGAAAAGCCGCCACGTTAAAGGCAAAAGTCGTTCTTGGGGTGTCCAGAAATGCCCCTGGCTACAGCCCCGCGGACACTGGAGGACACGAGCCCTGCAGCACAGGCTACAGCGGAACTCCTCCCTCCAGGACAGCTCCTGGCGGGGACGGCTCTGCAGAAGTGGTAGTTCCCTTCATAACGCAGGAGCCAGGGGCAAAATGTAAATATGACTTAGTTAAAAACTTGTATCTGGGCTTAGTTAGATAGCATTTAGCACTTCTGCTTAAGCGTGATAAATTTCTATTTCTCCTTTTATCTCAAATGTTCGTAGCAACAAATCAGCTCTGTATGAGTGGAACATCCAACACTATTATGGTAATATTTTTTTCCTGTATTTCAGGAAGCTTTGTGCAAGAGTGAAAGAGCTCGAGTTATGGAAAAACAGAAATATGCTCCAGTGTGGGAACTCAGGAAGAGCCCACCACCTGATTGGTATCTACCACTTGACCATGACAAATCAAATTAACAAGACTGTTACCCGTGTTGGTCAGTAACATAATACACAATTCAGAGTTATGCTGGCTTTTTTTTTTCCTTCCACATCATCTTGAAGTTACACAACTGTAGCTCTGCCCTGCAGTACTTTAGCACTCACTCAAAAATAATGAAATTTTATTTAAACAGAGTATATTTAAAGGGAGATACGAGGTGCTTAATTTGATTGTGGTCTTTTACTGCTGTCTTATACTTAAGGATTTCATCTCAGCAGGCAGCTTCCAAATTAATGCACATGTGCTCTAGCTCTGAGGGCCTCTTGCCCTACCAGCTGGCACTGAGCTCTTTTGGAAGAAGGTACCCACCCCAGGCCTGCCAAATGGGGGGAAAAAAACCAAGCTGGGACTCTCCCCTGCCAGCTCAAGACAATCTCAAACACTGGCATTTAAGACATTTCCCAGAATTGGGATTGTGGTGGTTCAAGAGCTTCTCACCTGGGGAAAAGGTGCTGCACACCCTGAAACTGCCCCTTTGTGGAATGGCTCTTGAGTGGTGGTGCGTGGTGTGGCAGTATTCAAAAATAAAGGTTTAAATGAATGTAGAGAGAGATCTGGTCTGTTTTAGGGCAAACCCATGGAAACTTAGTTACAACAGTTACATGGCAATATAAGAAGATAAATTGCTTTGCCACCGTGTAAGGTTATGCAGTTTTGCCAGGTGTGTTATTACCTGCATAGTCATTAAAAAACCCCAACCACAGAGATACTTCATTTATTTTTTTACAGTCACATCCTGCAGTGTTGTAACCTGCAGGAAAAATTGTTTATTCTTATTCCAATCTTTCTTCCTCCTGGCAGCTGAAGCAGGACCTCCTCCATCACTGTGTGTACACCTTGGTGATGTCATGGCACTTTCCTTCGGGGGGATCATAGCCAGGAAGGGGAGGGGTGTAACTGGGTCCGTCCCTCTCGAAGGGGAAAAGCCCCTCATCCCTTCGGATTGCTGCCTGGTACAGCTCCTCAGATTCCAGGCGTAGTTCCTTCAGTGCCTCTTGCTGAGATTCTACAAGGGCCTTAATTGCTTTCTTTTCTGCCTCATCTTGTTTCTGCTTAAACAAACACCACTTCTTCAAAAGTAAAACTCTTCTTTCAGACTCTTCAGGAGAAAGGGCGGGAAGACTTCGCACCCTGATAAAGAGAAGGATGACAGGGGTAATAGAGAATAGCCTGACTCCAAACTAAGAAAAACAAAATGCTGAAACCAAAAATCCCACCACCAAGAAAAAAAAAAAAAAAAACCAAAAACCACCAAATCCAGAGAATACATTGAATTCACTAATAATTTAGTCTGTCTCTGAGGTCTTCCAGTCAATCTAACAGGAAATGCACATTACTGTTTATTCATTACTTTTAGCAAGAACAAATAATATTTCCTTTCCACGTTTTTGTCCTGATGGAAGTGGGTATGGTTTTGTGCTAAGGTTGGCACTATGCTGCAGTTGTGCAGAGAAAGAAATTCACTGTGAGTGCAGGTGCATGGTGAAAGACCTACTGACCTGTTGCTCTCTGAGTACTTAAGTGGTGTTATAAAATCCTCAATTGGAATCAGTTCTGGGGCAGCTTTTTCCAATTTTTTAATCCTTTTCTTCATACGCTCCTTCTGTGCTTGCTCTTTCTTCACATCCACTTTTTTCTTCTTCTTTGGCTGTGCTCTACAAGGAAAATAGTAAATGAAAGAAGATATTTTGTCCTTTAATTCAACACCAACAACTTTCACTTTCCTTTCCCGCACTTAATTTGGTCCCTGACACATTCCAGCCAGTAGGTTTATTCAGGTAATGTAATTTCCAGGAGCTGGTGCCATGTGTGCTGTGATTTTCTGCAGAGAGAACTGTAAGTGTGTGGGAAAAGCAATTCTGTGCTGAACATCAGAATGACCTGAGGAAGTTCCACAAAAATTGGATTAGAATTGTTTTCACTGGCTCAGAGTGCAGCACAGCAGGTTTATCATACAGTGGCTTGTGTTGGAAAAGACCTTAAACCTCATTTGGTTCTAATTCCTTGCCACAGGCAGGGAAACCTTTCACTAGACCAGGTTGCTCTAAGCTCCATCCAACCTGGCCTTTAACAAATACTCCTGTTATTTCACATTAAAGAATGCAAGTGGTTTTACACATGCTTCTAAAATTTCTGCATTTGCAGCCAAGTTGAGGCTGTAGATGTTACTTCTCCATGGAGATCCAAGATATCATTGCACACTCCACAAACACAAACTGACCCTCATTCCTGCCTTGCAGACTGAACAAACAACCTTTATGGTGTGAAACAGCCCCTCTCCAATAGTACTTAAGAGCTACCCAGATATTTTAAATCCAGCTGCATCAAAACAAAAACACAGCACTGAAATGTGGCACAGAAATACACGTGGGCTGCTTCTGCCTTCACAGCAAAGCATTTCTGGTTCAGCCAGGCTTTCATTGGTGTTGCCCAGCAGGGAATTCTGAAGCACTGCGTAAGTCCCAACATTTCCAGCTGCTTTCCGTGGTTGTGCTACCCACAAACACGAAGTGATAATTGTATCACCTCTGAACTCTCAACAGTTCCCAACTGCTTTGGCACATAGCGACCTAAACAGGTATACCTAAAGGTTAAATTTGGACTTGGGAAAATTTGTGTTTCCCCAATGGATGAGAACACTTTTATGTAACTCCAGAAAAGCTGCACTCACCTGACAGGGAGGGATGTCCTCAACTCCAGCAATGAGCTCTGCCAGTGACCCCCTCGGAGCGGGACCCTCTGGGGCAGCCAGGAGCTGCAGGAGGAAAAGGAACATACAGCATGAGGAGACAGTGATTCTGGTGTCACTGATTCTGCACAAGAGCTATTTGTTATTCATATATTAATTACAGTGATAGTTTTGAACCATCTTTGGCTACTTCATTCATGGCAGGATACAGCAGTTGCCCAGAGATGACCTCAAAATCTTGAGCTAGGTAACTGATCCCAAATATGGACTGGTCCTTGTGAGCCCACAGGGTACCGAGGGGGGAAACAGATACAGTGTTTGGATAGGTTATAGCAGTTTTATTTTTAAGGTCTGACAATGACCCCTTTGAGGAGCTGGTATGGTAGAGGTCAAACCACCGCCGTTCAGATTAGGAGAACGATGCCACGGTCATATCTCGGAGGGTGTCACGGGAGGTCGAACCGGCCCGGGTGCCAAGGCACCGACTTGTCCAGGTGCGGGGCCCAGCGCAGGCCCAACCCGCCGCAGGAGCGGGGGACCAGCCCTAGGAATGGCCGTGAGCGGGCTGCGCAGGCACCGCGGCTAAGGGGCGCTTCCTGGGCTCCCTCCCCGCGGTCTCCGGGCAGGGCGGCCGCGGTCCCGGTCTCGGAGCGCGGCCCCAGCCCTACCTGAGCCGGGCCCCGCGGAGCCCCCGCGCCGCCGCCGCCGCCCACATGGTCCCACTCTGCGCCGCGCCGCCGCCGGCCGCGCTCCGAGCCCGCGTCCCTCGTTCCGGCGCACAAACGTTCCGCCGGGCGCCCC